>PVKS010020964.1:0-35951 GCA_004027875.1 Aplodontia rufa | reverse complement strand
AAAAAAAAAAAAAAAAAAAAAAAAAAAAAAAAAAAAAAAAAAAAAAAAAAAAAAAAAAAAAAAAAAAAAAAAAAAAAAAAAAAAAAAAAAAAAAAAAAGAGTGTGAGAAGCGTTAATGGATACAGCATCAGCCATTCACCCCAGAGGACTGGGGCGGTGTAGGGGGAGCAGATTTTATGCATCTTCCACAGCATGAAAGTTGATTGCCTGTGGGGGTGGATAAGCTGGAAAGAGGGAGGGAAGGGAATGTGGGAAGAGAAATAATCCCCCCAGATTCTGTTCAGAAAGGTTGTAGATGGGCCCCATATAGCACTTTTCCTGTATTCTCATGTACCTCTTTAATCTGCACCTAAAGATAAGTATAGGGCATATATACTAATCAGAGCTCAAACAAGATCCCTGCGGGGAAACCTCAACCCAGAGCCAGAAAGGGAGACAAAATGCGCTAGCCTCCCCCATTCCACCAAGCACCTCGGGAGGCCTTCAGTTCATCTGCTGAGCACTCCATGGTCAGAGCTTCAGACACTCTGAATGTGTATTTCATACACTCAGAAGAGAATATTCAGTATCTACTACTTGAATGCTCTCTGTGAATCACAGGAACTTGGTCCTTCATGCCATTGCCAGGAGAAGGCCTCTGCTCTGAAGATGCTTTGTTGATGGTATTCTGGGTCATACAGAACCATAAGATCTTTTTTCCCTGGAATCTAGATGAGGCTAGCCCTTGAAGCCCTGTCTCTACCCATCCAAGAGCTCTACCTGGGAGTAAACATCTTACAGTCCCTCTCCAACTTAGAATTTCTAGGGATTCAGAAAGAAGGAAAGCCCAGGAATTCTTTAAGACTGATGATGAATGACAAGTAAGGGAAAGGACCCCTGCAGAGTCACCCTTGGCAAGGGAGGTCAAGTCACCTATGAATATCTCTAAGTGTTGCTGTGTACGAGTGCATACATGTCCAACCTCTCTGTTTTCCAGGCCAGCTAAATAAAGATGTGACTTATGCCCAGCTCTACTCCTTCCTGAATTGCCTCCAGGTGAGCTTACTGACTTACTGCCAGGCTATATCACACACACACACACACACACACACACACACACACACACACACACACACGTTACCCACCACCGCTATTCCCCTCTAATCAAAGTGCTATTTTTCTGCCCTCAGGTCAGCCCCTGCAGTGGCTGGATGACTTCCAACAAGACGCTCCGGACTCTCACTTCAGAGGTGAGAATGGCACTTTTAGTTACCATCTTGAGTCATTCTTTCCCTGTGTTTGCTGCAGTTTTCATTAGAGATGGGATTCTGAAAGCATGATGGCCATCAGGCTGATGAATAACCAAATCAAACTGCCAGAGTGCTGGAGGCGCCTCCTTTTGGGTCTAGATCGCCAACGGTCTCTCTGTCACTGTCACGCATGTGCACACACACACACACATAGCTGGCCCTAGGTGTAGTCTTGGAAGTGGAGAACTGAGCAAAGTTAGCCCTGTGTATCACTGGAGTTCTCTGGAAGTCAATAGGGCCACCTCCTATCTCTGAGGGAGCCCACTGCTCCAGCAAAATGGTTTAACTACTTTCATGGATGGTGATCTCCTTTTAACAGATTTATTGAATCCTTAAAAAAATACAAAAGAAATACATTTCAATTTTTAAAAGCATGAATAACCTAAAAATATAGAAAGAAAAAAACAAAAATCACCCAAAATTTTACCACCTGAAGTTACTGCGTGTATGTCTTTCCATTATCACCTCCATAAATAGGGATTTTGGTTTTTGCCTACATAGTATGAGAATACACATGCTCTTTTATGCATTCCAATGTCCATAAATTGCTTCTCCACATCCTAATAACACAACCATTTTAAAGTATACAACATATGAATATACCATGATTTATTGCATCCCTTGGTTTTCGACATATGGGTTGTTTCCAGTTCTTTACTATGATAAATAGCGTTGAAATGAACAATTACACATATAAAGATGTATGTTTTGAAGACATCTCTACTTCCTTAAGATAAATTCCTATAAAATGCATTGGTCAAGGGGTATGCCCTTGTGTAAGAATTTGATCCATATCATCAAATTGCTTCTAGAAAGGTGAAACTAATCAACATTATTCACCTATCTGTGACAACATTCGTTTCTCAAGGTTTTCATTCCTTCTTTGCCAATCCCACGGAGGAAGAATGTTATCTTACTGCTTTAATTTCCACTGATTTGATTCCTAATGAATGCTAACATTTTTCATATGCTCATTGGTCCTTTGCACATGAATAGAATTCAATGTGCAGAGCTGTTCTTCGCTGGTGGCTTGGAGAAAGGAAGGTAGAGTGGGGTGGGGAAGATCAATTTCTTTGTTCTGCCTGAGTTGTCTCCTGAAAGTCAAAGTCTAGGAGTCATGGCGTTCTCCCTGTTTCCCTTGTATTCAGAGGGCGGAACAACTCTCCAATACACTGAAAAGAATTGCAACCAGCGAGAAATTTACCAACTTCGATCTTTTCTACATGGATTTTGCCTTCCAAGAAAGTAAGTTGCTTGGTTTAGGTATTGACACGGGACAGTCACTGCAGCTACAGGGGAGAGCCTGTCAGGGTGGCAAGTTAATAAAGCAGCAGGTTGGGCAGAGTTACTTTTGCCCATTCTGACACTAATAGCTCTCCATATTGAAAAAAGATACTGCATGAGACTCTCTCTGAGTAAGCTGGGGCTCAGCATCACACCCTCGCTTCACCTTTTTTCTTTCTTTCTTTCTTTCTTTTTTTACTTCTCACACAGTTTTACTGGTGCATTATAGTTGTACACAATGATGGGATTAATTGTTACATATTCATACATGCAAACAATATAACAATATAATTTGGCCAATATCTCCCCCAACACTCCCTCCCACCCCTCCTCCTGTCCCCTTGTCCCTTTCCTCTACTGATCTCCCTTTCTCCTTTCTCCTTTCTAGCTCCCACATATGAAAGAAAACTCTTGACCTTCTGAACTTAACTTGCTTAACAAAAGTTCCATCCATTTTCCAGCTAATGGCATAATTTTATTTTTCCTTATGGCAGAATAAAACTCCATTGTGTACATATATATTCCACATTTTCTTTGTCTATTCAGCCACTGATGGACACCTAGGCTGGTGCCACAGTTTGGTTATTGTGAATTGTGCTGCTATAAACAGGGGCGTGCATGTTTCACTGTAGTATGATGACTGTAATTCTTCAGGATAAACACTGAGGAGTAGTATAACTGGATCATATGGTGGTTCTATGCCTGGTTTTTTGAGGCACCTCCATACTGATTTTCATAGTGTTTATACTAATTTACAATTCCACCAACACTGTAAAAGTGTTCCTTTTCCTCCACATGCTCTGCAGCATTTATTATTGTTTGTGTTCTTGATGACTGCCATTCTGGCTTCCGCAATCACTTTAGAATCCCTGAAACAATAGAGCCAGTGACCCTTGGACAGCGCTTCAGGCTGGGAGCCTTGGGGCTAATGAAACCTAACCTGCTCTTATCAGTTCAGCAATGCCCTGTTTACCTGTTGGCTAGAGAGGAGACGGAAATGAGGAGTGGGGCAATGCCTCTTACAGTGGGGCGCCAGGTTACCTGGGAACTCAGGTGCAATGCAGATTCCCAGGCCCCACGGGGAAGGGAATGAACCTCAACCTCAACCTAATCAGAATCTCTAAGGAAGGGACCAGAGTTCATCTGTAGGGAAGTAAACAACCCAGATTTCTGGAAAGAATAAGAAGTTTCTTTTCTAGAGTTCTGTCCAAACACTGGAGTCACTAAAGAGAGGCCCCACAAAAACAGGCATGATTACTAGAGCTACTGATTTATCCTTTATATCTTGAAAAAAGTATTATTTATTGATTATAATCCTTCCAGATTTATTTTCATTCCTAAGCAATTCTTATACAAGAGAAAGCCCCCTGATGATTGACTGCCAGCTGAGATGATGCTAATGAAAAGCTTTACGGCGTATGCAAAGGATGGAAGATTTCTCATTCAGAGTTTATCGTCTCTATCCCCCACCACCAGCCCCCCCAGCCCAAGCATCTGAGATGGAGCAGATGGCCATCATGAATTATCAAATATTATATTAGCTGACACATTGTGCATTGCAGACTCTAGTACTTCAACTCTGAACATCTTTTCAACAAGACTGATCTCCCTTAACTAGATTTCCTGTCTGCATGATACACATTTCTCTCACGGGGAGAGACATTTTGATAAATAACCTCTCATTAAAATGCAGAGTTAAAGACTCATTAATGAATTCCTGGTATAAACAAATGTACCACCAAGTGATCTTTGATCATCACCAACCTTGAATATAGATAAAGTTATTAAAAATATAATAATGTCTAATGTTCACATGGGACTTTTATATTTTCCAGGGTTATCCCTAGCCCTGTTGTTTATTATCTCTGGGACTGTAGGTAATTCTCTGGGCATCTCTAACTTTCCCTCTCTAGACCTGGAAGTGGGGATACCATATCTACTTAAATCTTTGTGATGATTACATGGAATAATGTGTCATACTCGTAAATGTCTTGCTTGGGATGTAGCCTATTCCCAGGAAAGGGTACCATTGCCTTATGCCCTTGCTATTCAAAGTATGGTTTGGGATGAGCAGAATGAACATTGGCTGGGAACTGGGAATGCAGAATCCCAGGCTCCACTCCAGATCTACCTAATCACAATCTGCAGGTCATCTATATGCACGTCTCTAATACACCAAGATTAAGAGCTTGGTCATTCAATCATCATATTTTTTTTTACTATGTCCTGTATGTGCCAAGAGCTGTGTAGATGCTTCGAACATAATTGTCAACCAAACAGAATTATCTACATAAGAGTATAGAGAGCTTTATCCTTGACCCAAGATTCCAGTGGTGAACTGGCAAGATTGGAAGCAGAGTTTCATCAGCAATGTCTTGTCTTCACGGCAATAATAAAGGCAATGCAAAAGCAAACCTTTCTGTTAAACTGAACTCAACATTCTACATCAACATGATAGAAACTTCTCAGATATTTCTCCTTGCTCACCAATTCCCATTAACAATTCAAGGAATTTCTTATTTTGCAATCTCCTGCCATTTGTTAAAAATAACTGTGAGAATCTGGTTTGGGTACAGGGCCTTCTTCATCTTCTCTAGGTGAAATTAGTGGACATCTGACTAGGGAAGACACATGGACATAGTGAAAAGGGGAGTGGAGACAGCAGTGTCCCAAATCTGCCTACATGAACATCTGACACAGCAGCCCACATTGAACGGATGAGTGCCGCCATGTTTATTTCTGAAAGAGCTAGAATATTTATCTAGTTTTCAGGAACTGTGGTGATGACTTATACCCAAGCAAGGATATTTTTGGCTGGAAAAAAATGCTGGCGTTTTCCAGATTAGGTGGACAGACCATCCACTCAGATCCATCTCTGTGGGTAATCTCCCATGCCTGGACAGCACATCAGCCTGGAAACCTACCTCATGTGGGTATAATGTGCTGTTATAGAAAGAGCCCAGAATTTATACCTGTGTTCTTACCCTAGTTCAGACACATAGTAGCGCTGTACCCTCAAATAAACTAAACAACCACTCAAACTGTGTTTCCTTTTATGAAAAGGTAGCAATGACTAAACCTTGGGGTTTCTGTAAGGATTCAGTGAGACAAAGACTCAATAGCTGTTAGCTGGCATTTCCCACTGCCTCCATCACCAGTGTATGCCAAGCAGCTCCTCCATTCTTCTAGATAATCACGTTCATTCCCTGTCAGTGTCCAGCCCACCTCCCTCCACCATTCCTGCCTGAGGAGTCACTGAGTTACTTTGAGGAAGGTATGGTAGAAATGCAGTTTTTTTTTTTATTTACTGCATTCTCTCTTTACAAGAAATAAAAAACCTGGTAGAGTCACTTATTAAATATAGTTTAATAGTCTCATGAAAAACTCTCTTCTCATTTCAGTATCATATTTGATCTGACTCTTGCATCACAAATATTCTCATCTCTCATGACACCTACATTCACAATTTCACATCTTGGTGACAGTGAACTGTAGCTAAGGACCCCTGTCACTTGAGGGTAGTTACAAGACCTATTTGTTCTCCACTCTGATAGCCTCAGTCCATCACTGAAAGGTGACTGCTCATCTCCAAAGAGTCTTTTTTTTTAATCTTTTGCTGACTCATTCTCCAACCTATTGTGAACTAAGCAGAGGAAGCAATTTTCTTTCCCTTGAGGAAATGCCACTTGAGCAGGTGACGTTCTCTTTCTTTGTCTATACTACACCTCTTCAGCAAAGGAAAGAAAATACCAGCTGGCAGATAAGGCCATTTTTACACCGATAGTTAAAATATACCTCCAGTTACCCTCAGCTTTGAAGAATACTCAATCCTAGTAAATCTTGTCTTTAGTTCCCCACTCGCACCGATATGTTTGGAAAACCAGCCAGTGACTCCCTTGTGCTAACCAGAATGCAGATTTCTCTTTAAAATGCCTGCTGGTGTTGCTGTTCATCAGAGTCACCAGCGTTTTGTGAGTCTCTCTCCACTGTCTCTATTGCATCTTTGGAAAGCTGGCCATTAGCAAACTTTCTCTAATTTTATAGATAAAGATATGTTATGCACCAAATCCCAACAGATGGTCCATTAATTCATGACTATGAAGAATAATTAGTAGTTCATTCACCTGTTTTGAATGATGGTTCTAGATAGGAAGGAAACTCACCTGACTTCCTATGTTATCCTTGATTGAATGGACCTTCTACTCTGAAATCAATCAGGAGGGGTTGGAACAGAGACTCAGAGGTTATGGTACTTGCCTGGCATGCGTGAGGACAAAGGTTCCCCAGCACCACGTACACAACAAAGTGTCCAAGCAACAAAAGTCACATGAAAAACTAAATAAAATTGATTCTTTCTCTCTCTGTCCTTGTCTCTTAAAAAAAAAAAGTGAAATCAATCAGGAAAGAAATAAAGACCACTGTGCTACTGCATTTCTCCCAAGAAAGTAGAATTTCAGCCTGAGATTTTTAAAAAAGGATTATTCTGTCCAGCAATAGTCAAACTACAAGTAAAACCTTACACTCCTGCCTGTGAGTTTCAGAAGCTACCTTTATATTTCACAATCCTGATGTCTTCTACACGGTGACCAATACTCCCTCACAGACATAATAATTTATGAAAAAAAATATGTTTTCCACTGTGAATATGCTGCTTATAGCATTGGTAACCTCATGGCATTTTCTAATACCTATTGTATTATTTTATATGCCAAGTCCAATTTTCTGAAGTCTAAACTCCCTTATAGTGGCCACTGTGAGGAGGGACAGAACTTGAGGACAAGAATAAGATTCTTGATAGAAAAGAATGCATTATCATTGAAATCAGAGTTTGGTGATACTAAGAAGCAGCCCTCTCCCACTGAGCCCACCCAGGGTATGCACCTGCTCCCTGGCAAAGCTTAACAAGTAAATAGCCTTTCCCTTTTCTTTATGCTTTTATTCCTGAATTTTTCTTTCTCCACAATTATGAGATTGCTCAAGCCCACAGAGAGAGTAGAAGGGAATGACCATCTCTTATTTTGAAAATCATTGCTGATGGTTGGCTTATGTCTATTCCATAAAGACATCTATTAGCAACACCTCCCCCTTTCTCTAAAGACTACAACTTTTCATTTGGTAGTTAGTAACACACATAAAATTCAAATCAAAATGGAAATAGCTAGAATAAACTAATAATATTCAAACTGAATCACACTGGAGGAAACTCATATATAAGTAAATCTGACCTTTTTTTAATAACAAGCCCCAAGTCAACCTTTCTCTCACGGAACACAATCTGGGCTTAAAAGTGTTTCCTTAACAGGCTCAAATCTACTTTCCACTGTGGATTTTCTAAGTCTCCTGATCACTGTGATTCTTTTCTGGATTTTGACAGGTTGTGATTGAACTTGTCACTCAACCTTTCCTACAAACATGGAGAGTCAAAAAGTCTTGTATGAGATTTCTTACCCCACTGAGCCATAGGACACTGGGGTGGACTGGGTCAGCTCCATGACTTGCTAAATATCTACTTAATACAAGAGGCCTCTGCCTCTGGTCTTCTTCATCATCCAATTCTCTGCAACTTTTCTTCTGGCTCTATCTTGACTGGGCTCCTTTCCCACTGGTCTGGTCTTGTTAACACAGTTTGGGGATTTTTTAACATCTATTTTAGTCAGCTCAGGCCACTACTATAATAAAGTAACATAAACTGGATGGATTATAAACAACAGTTTTATGGCTCACAATTCTGGGGGTGGGAGGTCCAGGTGCCAGCTTGGTTGGGCTCTGGTGAAGGCACTTTTCTAGGTAGCAGGCTGCCAACTTCTCCTTATATCCTCACATGGCAGAAAGGGTGACCGAGCTCTCTGGGTCATGTGGAAAGTGAGGATTTCTTTCTTTCTTTCTTTTTCTTTCTTCCTTTCTTTCTTTCTTCCTTCCTTTCTTTCTTTCTTTTTCTTTCTTTCTTTCTTTTTCTTTCTTTCTTTCTTTTTCTTTCTTTCTTTCTTTTTCTTTCTTTCTTTCTTTTTCTTTCTTTCTTTCTTTCTTTCTTTCTTCCTTTCTTTCTTTCTTTCTTTTTCTTTCTTTCTTTCTTTTTCTTTCTTTCTTTCTTTCTTCTTTCTTTCTTTCTTAAAGAGGGATGGATAGTGAGAGAGAAAGAGAGAATCAATTTTATTTAGTTTTTCATGTGGCTTTTCGTTGCTCCTAGATTCTGTTGTGTACGTGGTGCTGGGTTTTGAACTCATGTACTTGAACATGCTGGGCAAGCACCATAACCACTGAGCCACCGCTCCAGCCCTGAGAGTAAAGATATCAATATATGAGTTTGGGAGGGACACAAACATTCAGTTCATTCCACATCCTATTGGGATTTTATTTCATTTGTTCATTCTGCTAACATCTGTATAGCAAAATATAAAACCAAACTAAAAATAAAGATGCAGGAAAAGGGATGAAGAATTCATTGAGGACTTGGGTGAAGTAAACACAAGTAAGTGGAATTAGTGTCACCTCTGAAGTCTCTGAGTGGACTAGGAGGCTGACATCTGATTCAGGCAGGATCTGTCCCAGTCCTTGTTGATTTTTGAGGAACAGCAAGGAAAGAGGAAGCAAATACTATAAAAGTAAAAAGAGCATCGAAGAGTTCCATAGAAGTGACTTTAGCACTGTATTTGCAAAAACTCTTCCAATTGTCAGGCTCTCCTGCAAAGGCAACTTGTAGGATGTTCAGAGTAGAGGTGGCTCCAATAAAGAACCAACATAAAGTTAGAAAATAAAAAGGCAGGTGCCTGGCATGGTGCACTCGCCTATAATCACAGACTTGAGAGGCTGAGGCAGGGGCATTACAAGTTCAAACCCAGCTTCAGCAACTTAGCAAGGCCTTGTCTCAAAAAATCAAAAGGCCTGGGGATGTAGCTCAGTGGTATAGGTTCAATCCCCAGTACCAAGAAAAAAAAAGAGGACACACTGGTCCACCCTCTCCCAGGAAAGGGGAAGAGCAAAGAATCTGAAACAAGGGTGGGTGAATGGAGTAAATGGCATGACGAGTGAGCTGGTCAGAGAAAGGGATGAACTAGAAGAGCATTGGAGAACAGACAGAGCCAGCATTGCAATCTGGGACCCACACAGGAGTTTCAAAACGTGACAAAGAGAGGGAAAATAGAGCAGACAGAATTGAACCTGAAGCAGATTTCAAGGACATGCCCCCAAAACAACAGACTAGGCCAGGTAAACGAGAGACTGAGGCAGCAAGCCTCCCCAATGCTGCCTTTTCCAGGACACTGTGGCCAAAGCAGAAAAGAAACGTGAGGGCTGCAAGCTGGCTTATTGGAACGAATGTGTCAACACAGCTCTGAGCTTCCTATGAGGAAAGCAGACTCTACCATTCCTTCACAGAGAGGGAGCATTCACCAGCACAAGGCACTTCCTCCCTTGAGTCTCCATGTAGGGGACACCTCATGGCATGGCGGACAGCTCAACCTGAGTCTTATAAGAAATGCAAAGACCCTTACCAAAGCTGCTTCTTCTATCCTCCAATAAAACCCAGATGCAGAGCATGTAAGAGCTGCTTGGTGGTGGACATTCCACTAGGAAATAAGAAAATGGGGACTGATGATCCAGTGTGCAGGACTCCAAGCCAGTGGTATGAATTTCCTCCCAAGCTCCAAGAAGGATAGGGTTATCTGCATCCTCTCAGGGGACATAGATTAGGTAATAAGTGAGGGAGGTATGCTGTGATATCTGGAGTAAGTGTGGAGCAGAGTATTGACTGAGCCCTGGGAAAGTCCAGCTTCTCTTGTGGCCCCAGATAGAATCTCCATCCTTCCCTGGAGTAGTAGGGGGAAAACAAGAGGGGCAGACCTTTGTCCTTGAGGTTTCTGAGGGATGATAAGAAAAAGAACCAGAGGAATCTTAGCTTTATCTTTTACCCTTGCCGGACACCAGGAAAGCAAGGGTATTTGACCATGCAGGAAGCGCAAGTCTCTATGGAGGCTCTCGGGGGACTTGGAGTTTCCTTCCGGGGTTCTTATTGGCTTTGTGGTGGTACGACACAGAGTTAACTGTGCTGTCACCTTGGAGTGACTGACATTTTTGGTCTCTCATCCCTATTGAAGGACAGTTTTATTGCTTTTCATCACTTTGGGGTTCATAATATTTTCTCCACAGCCATACTCTCTCTAAATGCGATGTTGAGATAATTTTCTGTAATTATATTTCTGACAAGCTGAAGGATTGTTCAAAATGATGGCTTGACACATGGAGCAGTGTCTGCAAATGGCAGCCCACGAAAGGAGATGTTCACAAAATGCTCATCTTCCCTCCCTGCATGGCTATCCACTGAAAAATGAGATGAACTTAAATCAATGCTGAATATTTACAGCTCCCTTCTCCCCTGCACTCCCCACTACACAGACCACATTCATCCAGCAAGCTCACATGTTCTCTTTCTGAGTTAGAAAAAGGAAATTACACAGTGGGAAGATCATTTCTGTTCAGAAAGCTCTCAACCTGAGACAAAGGCTCAGAGGTGGCCATGGCCTGGGAGGGAGGGGGCAGCCCTAATGACACGGTCCTTGCCCCTCCGAGTTGAGCCTTGCTCATGGAATTGCATCTGTAACCCTCTGGTTGTGTGTCCTATAGTCATAGAAGAGTGGCGGAAGAGAGGCGGGCAGCCCTGGCAGCTCATTGAACCCGTGGACGGATTCCACCCGAACGAGGTAAGCACAGTTGGATACAACGGCTATCTGCTTGATTATTTTTTTAAATATACTTATGTGTGCATGTGTTCATTTTTCTTCTATTTTGTTCCAGAAAGGATTTGAAGTAATGTGCACACATGCGTAAGAAATTTCAATTAAAATGAAGTGAAAATCAGGGGGAATGGAAAATAAGATAGAAATTATACCTAGATCTGTGACGTACTTTCTACAGCTAATCGGATCTGAGCAGTGCAGGCCTAACGGACTGCCCGAGGAGGCCTACGAAATCAGCTCATTGCTATCTAGCAGCCAGTGCAAAAGGCCTCCATAAGGTAGAACATAAACCAAGCACTTAGAGAAAACCAACACGCATAAGGATTCCTGAAAGTGAGAGCAGTTTGAAAGTTGCTCCACAGATCCTTCTAGAAAGGACACTGTATGAGAAAGGGAAATGTCCTTAGCAGTATCCTGCAGTCAGAGCTATTCCAAGGGCAGCTCTGTAAAGCAGCTCAAGTCAGGCTTCTTCACAAAGCCAGGGAGCAGAAGGGTGGGACCCTTCCCTCCTGTCCCCACCCAGCCTATTATCCTGGCTCCATTAGAGAAGCTCCACTTTTATCTGTCAGGTATACTGGACTTGTTCCTGACATTGCTTTATTTTAGAAAAAGAAGAGAAAAACATGTGGATATAGTTGGCCACTGGCAAAATTTTGAAAGCTGTCCTTCACATGGGGGACAGGCCCTTCATGGCAGGCAATCCTCCATGCCCATCTTTCTGATCCAGCTTGGGTTAAGTTTGGTGTTAAAAATGATAAGGCTACAAGCCTGAGAGACTCCTAATGGTCTCCATGGTCAGCCCGGCCACAGGGAAGGCTGGTCATCCATCCCCTTGAATCCTTAGTGGAACCACAGCTCACCCTTCCCCAGCTCTTGGCTCCATGAGAGACAGTGGGCAGGAAAAAGAATTATCTCAAAAAAACAAAAACCCACAGACAAAAAAAACCAAGAAGGGTGCACTTTGTGATGGATGAATAAATGGTAGAGCCCCACAAATGAAATACAGAGTATTTTTTTGAGTGAGTATTAATCACCCACCTCACTGTTTAAACCAAATTAAAAAAAATCTAAGTAACACACTCAGAATATCTAATTTTCCTGTGTATCAAATGGATGAGTTGATTGGAGAATGATTTACCAAAAAGCGATTAAGTATTAGGGTCTAGTTGCCAAAAAATGGTGTCCTCGGTTTTAGAACAGTTAATGTGAAGCCCTTCTTTCTGCCAATATAATGAGGAAAGAAGTAGCAGTTCTTTTGAGATAAAATTTTGCTATATTGCCCAGGTTCTGGAATTCCTTCCTCTGCTTCAGTAGCTAGGACCACCGGCTCATCACCACTACCCCTGGCTGAGATGGTAGTTCTTATGATGCTCTGTATACAATAAAATTTTGATTCTGTGGAGAGTGTGTATATGAAAAGATAGGTAGGTTGTCAATTAGGAATAAAAAAAATACTGTCAAAGATAGCTTTGCTTTGTCCCTTAGGACGAATGCTCTATCAATGATCAATCTGTCCCTGACTCTTAAAATAATATTAGATTCAAGGTCTGTCAAACTGAAGATCTAGCTTGTTCTCAAACACCATTGCTACAATTGGCTACTAAAAACAGAGTCAAAACCTGAAGCTCCATATGTGTCCTAATCTTATGTGATTCCTGCAAGATTGATTCACATGATGGTACCCAGTGAAAAAGTGGGCAGTGGTGGTATAGCCACATGAAAACAGGCAACCATAGATGGCTAAGCACAAACCTTCTGGTTTATCATGCCACATAGTGAACTGAAAAGTCCAGATGCGCAATTTGCCATCCAAAAACATTTATTGCGTGCCTTCCCAAGTGTCAAGCAGAGTGAGAATTCAAGTGTAAGCAAAAAGCCCCTGTCATTTAAGATTATGGAATAAAGTGAACAGTGAGGAAACAAATATAATGTAGCAAATGTCCCCAACCATGCAAGCGCAGAGTGCCCAAGGAGCAACATGGGAGAGGGACAGGAGAAGACAGTGTTAGAAAAAATTGTCCAGGGTCTGGAGTAGTGACTCAGCGGTTGTGCGCTTGCCTGGCATGCACAAGGACGCAGGTTCAAACCCCAGCACCACGTACACAACAAAGTGTCAGAGCAATGAAAGCCACATGAAAAACTAAATAAAATTGATTCTCTCTCTCTCTCTCTCTCTCTCTGTCACTGTCCTTCTCTCTCTTAAATAAAAAAAAGAAAAGTTTGTCCAGAAGAGATGATGTCAGAACTAAGACCTTGAACTAGCAGAGTGAAGGGAGGAGGTGGGGATGGTCTGCAGGAAACCCTTTTGAGTAAAGGAAACCATGCGTGACTGAGAGCTGAATATGAAAGAAAGCTTGGTGCTTTGGAGGATCCAAAGTAGTTTGGTGCAGTCTAGACAGAGTGGGAGAGCGCAGTTGAGAGGGAAGAAATCAGGAGTCAGATTTGGTAAAGTCTGCATTGGATTTGACCTTTCTCCTGTAGGGAATGGAGGGATGGGGACCCACTGGAGGTTTTTAAGCAAGAAACAGACTTGTGTTATTAAAAGAATCCCATAGTAGGGTGTGAAGAATAGTTTGGTGGGGGTCACTCCAGGGGACTGGGAAAAAATGGAAGGAAATTCTATCGAAGTAAAAAAACAATGTTGCGAATACCCAAGACCCAGATTCTGTTGTCTGCGAAGATTCAGGATTCTACCTGTTTAATCATCTACTTTTTTCAGTCTCTATAAAGTTAAGCATCTGACGAGTCATGTAAAAGATCTCCAGGCTTAAAATCAGACAACAGGAAACAGAACATATTAAAAGAGCCACAGACATAGATCAAACCCAGTTTCCCTGGCTCCTCTGGGACCATCTGTCAACATCCCTGACACCTTCTGCCTGGGAAGCTTTGCCCAAGCCATGCAAAACAACCTCCTCTCCTCTCATCATGCTGACAGCAACTCAAACCATCCTCTTCAAACTCCTCCTTGCAAGCCAGGAAGCTTCCATGAATCAATCCTCTACTCCCGTTCAACCCTGAACCCTGCACATTGCACGTATAATCAATGGATTTGTTTCAAAGAGGTTAATAGCGTCCAGATCTCTATTCATTTCAACTTGTAAGCCCCTGGGAAACAAGGACCCTAGGAAGACTTCTTATGTGCATCAAAAAAAAAAAAAAAAGGAGGAGGAGGAAGAGGAGCAGCAGCATTTGGCTGGGCAGGAGGGAGAGCAATCTGGGCCAGCGCAATTTTAAATGTGCTTCATAAACAGCCATTGCAGGCTTGCCCCGTCTGCAGACCAGGGGCTATGTCTACTTAATTTGCTTTATGCAACAACTTGCAACCATCATTTTGGCAATGATCCCACCAAATTAGCACAGAAGAGACAGAGCTGGGAATCGATCCTTTCCCTTAAATGTAAAGGCTTAAATATATCTCTCGCCTCTGTCATGTTTTAAATTTGCAGATTTAAAATCAGTTGGGACCAAACATAACCAAGTCCAATAGACTGTGCTTCTGGGCAGATGAGGAGGGCAGAGGAAGAGAGCTGTGCCTCCCTGCGGCTAGGGCTTCCCGCGGGTGTTTAAAAGCAGTCTTCTCAAGATAGCCCGGGCGCGTGCTTCCTGTGGGAGAAGTACATTCAGAGCGGATTTTATACCTTTGGTCTTATAGAAGTTCGGAGTTAAATTTAGCAAGAGTTCAAGTTAAAAGGTATCAAAAGGCATTCTAAGTTTTTGGTGAAATCTGTATAATCTTGCCCTGAATTGCATTTTCTCTTTTAAAAGATTACAGAAAGCTGGCTTTTACTTAGGATTTGTTTTTATGGTTCTAAGGAGTTCTATTTTGGTAGCAAAGAAAAAAAAGAAAAAGAAGAAAATCTTTAATTAGCTTATGAGGTGGGAGTGAGGAGGACCCGGAGGTCGTGTCCAGCAGTGATGGCTGCTGGGATGCTGCCATGTCCTGGTATGTGTCTCATAAACTTGTGGGGTATCCCTGACATCAGTGTATTTTCTTAGAGCTAGAGACCCTCCCAAGAAATCACTCATCGTAAGTAAAAATATAGATGATCCAAGAAATGTGCCTACATTTGAAAAATTTTATCAGAAGACAGGAAAAGTTCTGAAAGCATATGGTGGCTATTGACAAGGGTCCAACCAGGAAACTTTGTCATGTCATGATCCACTCTTTTCCCCTGAGGAGTTCAGGGACTGTGAGAAAAAACTGAACGAGGCGTTCCACCAAAAACTTACATAAAACAGCATAGTGTTAAGTTGTCTTGCTTTGTTGCTCCTTCTGTGAGAATTTTAAAGCAAAGTGTTCCCAGTGGACCAATGACCATCATGTAGTTTTGGCTTCAGAACAGTAGCAGACACACGTGGAGGTAAGTCCCACAGAGGTACCACGTCCTGTCAGATGTGAGTTCACCTGAAAAGGGGCCTCACCAGGCAGAAATGGCAATGATGCCCGGACAGAAGTAGCATTGCCCACAAGGCAGCCATCTAAACCCTGTGTCCTGCAATAATAGGGAGCAACTGAGCGTGTGGAATCGTGTCCTTATTACCCAGTGACTTCATTTTAACCCCAGGCAGGGATGCCTGAGGAAGAATGAGCTACTGCAGAATGCACAATGGTTCCTACTTTTCTCAATCTCCACAGGCAAAATGGGCCCATCTGCTGAACTCACATGCTAAATCAAATATAAACCACCAATGTTAGTTTGTAAGAAGTAGTGCTCTAATCCTACTGTCCCTGGGGTGGGAGTGAGAAGCTCTAAAAATGTATGTTCCCTGTCTTCTCTTCAGATCTATCCAACAAGCTGGTGGAGAGCCCAGGGAAGGTGTCCTTTCTGTAAACACACTCAGCGATGTAAAGGCTTATCCTTAATACCAAATTATGAAATGTTGGAGAATAGTAACATCATGGATTATAACTCTGTTATAATAACTCTGTTATTATAACTCTGTTATAATCCCAGTGGAATGAAAAAGCAGATATTGAAAAGTTTTCTCTGGAAGGGGAAAAAAATAAAATAAAAGCAACTTGAAAGATCTTTAGGCTAATTGTTTTTTTAAAAAAGAAATCTAGTCAAGCATAATAGCACACCCATGTAATCCCAGTGACTGGAGAGACTGAGGCTGTAAGATCACAAATTGAGGTCAATCTCAGCAACTCAGTGGAGCCCTCAGCAACTTAGCAAGACCCTATCTCACAATAAAAAAATGAAAGGGCTAGGGGTATGTAGCTCAGTGGTAGAACATCCCCAGGTTCAATTCCCAGTACTAATAAATAAATAAATAAAAATAAAAAATGATTACACACAGAGAACCACAGGGCAAGTACTTATATCAGAGAAATCACCCAACAAATCCAACTCAAATGCATCCTGGAGTTGGTATAGACTCCAGCCATCTCCTCTCATTCTCAGCAGTGGTCACAAACCAATAGAAGAATGGCTCAGCACAATTCCAAATCATCAAGCAATTAAATAAAACATCAAGCTCTGTTGCAAGAAGCTGACTCGATGAACTCAGAAACTGCCTCTGACTACCATGTTATGAATTGGATATGTTTATATGCAACAAAGCAAGAAAGTGGACCCTGAAAGATTCTCAACTGTCAAGGAAGAAACATGGAAGGACCTAACTCTGTTCTCCAGAAAGCCCCATGTAACTAGAACACCCCGTGCCCTAGCGTTCTGCTGGACTAGATTGCATTCCACACGTGTGCAACAGGGTAAGCAGCAAACCAGGCAGCCTATAAATTCCTCCTGTCAGAATGTTGTGTGTACTGGCAGGGAGAGGGTAGCTCTGTGCCCTGGCCTCGGGACAAATGCTATGGAGATGTGGGACAAAACTTTCCACCTGTAGATAAATAGTTTGCATCCACCTGATGGAACACCGTGCATCCGTAAAAACGATGATACAGATCAACCTTTATGATGATACACGCCAACACAAATATATTGGAAATCGCAAAGCAAATAAGAGCAGGGTATAGATCGTAGGGCAGTTGTACAGCTGTGTGCATCTGCCAGCACTCATGGAACTGTTCACCAAAGGAAAAAAAGAATCAATCTTGGTGTATGTGTGTGCAGTACACCTCAAAAAGAAGAGATTTTAAAATGGTGTTCACAGAGGGACCCACTTTCTACGCACGTGTGTGTGGTGTGTGTGTGTGTGTGTGTGTGTGTGTGTGTGTTTGGATATAAAATCAGAAAATCTTCTACCCCCAGTGTGAGGAGAGGCTACCTGTATTTTAATTACAGAGAGCTTTTATTCTGTTTTTTCTCTTTTTGCTGAATTTTCTTCTTCAGTTTTCCTAGAATGAATAGATATTGTTTTACTATTTTAAACTGCGAATAGAGAAGCACAAAAGGACAACTATGTTTAAGAAGGACTGATTTGGAAGAAAGGGAGCAAAGGACAGCTGTGTGTGGAGGATCATGGGAGTGTGATGGAGCTTGCTTACGCGGGAAGCCCACAGTAGGTGCTCAGCAAATGTGAGCTGAATGAAGGAATGATTATAGTGGACCACCTCACCACCAGTCACTCGTTGTAGTCATAACTGTGCCACTCTCGCTTGAGACCCCGTATTTTAGCAACGCACACATGAATATTGTCATCTCTTACAGTGACAGCCAACTAATTGCTTTCAAACCAAACAGCTACCATGTGCTCAAATCTGAGCTCTTTATTCTTCATTTTCCTCTTCGTATTCTCACCCCTGTCTCCTCCCTTATGAACAGAGAGATGGGGAAATAAATGCTCACAAATGCGTCGGGACATCATACTTGTTAGAAAGACAGCCTAGGTGTATCAAGTTGAAAGCCAAAACAAACAACAAAAACAGAAGAGCCGGTAATTTTCCACAGATCTGGCAGCAGTCTCCCTCACTGAGAAACAAAATCAGGCCTGTGTCTTCCAAAACACTGATGGCTCTGTATGGGAAATGATCTGACCCTTCCCGAAAAACACGGACAGCTTTGACCGGCAACCTTTGGCTCACTCCTGTTTTTTAAGTACAAAGAAGTATGTGTGTGGGGTACGGCGTGTGGGGTGGGGGCAGCTGTGTGTGGGGAAGGGTGTTGTGAATGTATATACAGTGCCTATGTGCTGTGCGGTGTATGTGTGGGTGTGCGTGTGTGCGTGTGTGTGTGTTTGGTGTGTGGGTGTTGTGCACATATGTGGTGTATGTATAGTGTGTATGGTATGTATGTGATGTGTGGAGGGAATACAGGGTGTTGCGTGGATCTAATTACCTGTTTGATTAGAGAGAATTTTAGATATACCTCAGAAGGCTATAGAACACATCAAAATACTGGGAGTATTTAATGCAGTGACTCAATCAGTTCTAGCTTTTTCTAACAAATACTAAAGCATTACACACAATTTAGACCCAGGAAGGACTTTAGATGATGACAACCCATTCACTGTGGAAATGAGAGGACGGGGCCCAGAGAGTACAGATGGCTGCTCAGTATCACACAGCACTGCCTATCAGAATGGTGAACTATAAACTCTCCTGTAGGAAAAGTATCCCTGTGGTTTTGAATAAAGTCAGGGATACCTCCTACCCCAACAATGTATTCCCCTCCAAGACCTTCTGCAATCACACTTCTCTTATTATTTGACATAAAAATCAACTGTCAGGGTTGGAGTGGTAGCTCAGTGGTTACAGCACTTGCCTGGCATATGCAAGTACACAGGTTCAAACCCCAGCACCATGTACACAACAAACTGCCCGAGCAACGAAGGCCAAATGAAAAACTTGATTCTGTCTTTATCTTCTCTTTCTCTCTCTCTCTCTCTCTTTCACTTCCCTCTCTCTTAAAAAAAAAATCCACTGTCAAGAGAAGCCATCTGGGGCCCAATGGCCTGGCCAGGCCCTGTTTCCTATTATCCCTTGCTGATGACAAGCCAGAGTACCAGACAACCAACACTAGATCCCACTAACGTGGATAAAGCGAAATCAGACATGCATCAATGGAACCAGAGAGTGGGAATCATGCTGGGAAACCCAGAGCTCAACCCATTGGGCATTAAGCAGATTCCCCTCTCTGGCCCTCCAGCTGGACTGCCCACACTCACAGCCTTCTTCAGGATCCCACCCTCAGCAGGTGCCCTGTCCAGCCCCATCTCAGGCACCTATAGTCCCCTAACATACCATCCCTCCTTCCTCCAGGCCTGTGCACAGGCTGTGTTCCCCACAATGCACACTTTCCCCACAGCAACCCCTGGTGCCCTCTTCCTTGAAAATTCAGCTCAGCCACCACCTTCCTGCAAGAGGACCTGCCCCTTCCCCACCTACCAGGGATGGCACCTTCCCCTCCGGTGTGCACATCTTCATCAGGGCCCTCCCTGTGGCAGTTTCATTGGTATGCCTAAGATGAAGGGTGGCTTCATCTTAATCACCTCCAAACCCAAGCCTCAGGTCTGCAGGAAATGTTAGCTGCCCACAGACAGATGCATAAGTGATTTCTGACAATATGTTCTTAATGTTATTTATTACCAAATAACAAATTGCTATAAATTTAGCAACATAAAACAATAAGCATTTATTATCTTGCAGTTTCTGTGTGTTGTTGCTTAATCAGGATCTCATGAAACTAAAATCAAGGTCTGTGATCCAGGCTGTGTTCTCATTTGGAGACTCTGAGTGGGGAAGATTTGGGTTCAAACTCACTTGGATTGTTCTAAGGTCCGCCCACCACAGAAACAACAAAGTAAATCTTTCTGGTCAGTTCTTTCCTTCTTATAATTTCCCTTGTATTCCTCCTTTGGGTTTCTTTCTTGCAGGTGACTTCCTTGCTGTTGGCAGAGCGTTTCTGGAAGAAGGTGCAGCTCCAGTGGCCTCATGTCCTGGGAAAAGAGAATCCATCCAATCCCCAGATCGAGCAGGTGTTTGGAGACCAAGGTGGGCACTAAGTGTCTCAGCAGCACACAGTGAAGGAACTCAGGAGGAAGGAACTTGGATCAACTCTTCAGCAGCCTGTTACAGGGCTCCTGTGTCACAGGCCCAAAGGACTCTCGCAGCTGCATCTCTGCACAATGCTTTCCTCAAGAGCATAGCTGAATACCAGTAAGCTGTCATGTGTTTCCGGGATCGATTCCTCTCTGACTTCCCCTAAAATTACCTTTAGTAGAGTGCTTTGGGGAGCATTCCCAGCAAAGGAGAATTCTGTGCCCCTCAACAGTTAATCATTGTAAGAGGGGGCTTCTTGAAACATAAACCACCCATCAATGTTCAGCAATTCGCATATGGTGTGCCAGGGACTGACCGTGCCTTATTGGTGACATAGATGGCCCAGAAAGATGAGGGTCCCCATAGGAGGCTGCTGGATGGCTGCTAAGAACATGCACAAGGAGGGACGGTTCAGCTGTCATGGGCCCTCTTTAAAAACAGCACACAAAACCATAAATACAAAACTGGGCATAAACTTGAAAACCTCTTTAGAAGGAGAAAAGAAGTCAGAGCAAATTAAGAACTTTTAAAAGTCAACATGTACCAGAAGTCCCACAACATCCGTAAAAATGACAAGAGTTTTTCTTTAGAAGTTTTTCTTACCTTCTTGCTGGAAATTGAACCCAGCGCTTCCTGCCTGATAGGCAAGGACTCTGCCAATGAGCCACATTCCCAGCCCAGCTTTCCCTGCATTCTTTAGCTGCATAATTTGATTATCTCCTCCTTACAATCATGAGTTTATGATATTGTTGTCTACGAAAGAATTAAAAAATAAAATTTTCTGCTTGTTATTGATAGCTTAAAAGAGCTTCTTTCAGCTTCACAAACAGTTATTGGCAAAATTGTATAAATTTACAGGATTGTTGTTACAGTGGGAAGACTTCTATCAGGTTTCCTTTGGAAGCAAACTATGAAAAACACTCTCTGTAGTGTGGTTGGCCCTCCAGAGTGTAGGTTCTGCACCTGTCAATTCACTCACTGAATATTTGAAAAATATTCAAAAATATTCAAAAAAGTTGGCCAGTTCTGAACATCTACAGACCTTTCTCCTGTCTTTATTCCCTAAATAATATAGTACAGTAACTAATGGATAGCACTTACATTGCATTCAGTATTATAAGTGCTGTATTTTGGATCTTAAATGTCCCCATGGGCCATGTGTTAAAGATTGTATCCTCAGCTTGGCCCTGCTGGGAAGTGGTGGAAACTGTAAGAAGCAAGGCCAAGTGAGAGGTTTTAGGTCTTTGGGAGCACGCTCTTAAAGGGGCTTGGATATAACCTACGCACATCCTTCCGTACACTTTAAGTTATCTTAATATTAATACCTAACACAGTGTGAATGCCATGTAAAGAGTTGCTACGCTATGTTATTTAGGGAATAATGACAAGAAAAAAGTTCGTATGTGTTCAGTTTCAACACAATCATCACAGGCTTAAGTACACAGTGCATAATCTGCCGAAGGTCAAGTCTGTGGTTAGCTGAATCACAAGTGTGGAACCCATGGATACCAAGGACTGATTGCACCTGATTTATCATTGACTATATTCCTAGCTGTGAAATTCGGAGCACCAGTGCAAACCACCTCCTGATGACAGGAAGCCATTGCCACTGACTGGCTTCTCGCTCTGTACATCTCTCACCTTGTTTTTCCTCCATGAATCACACACTTCTACACTATAATAAGACTGTTGGCCTTTCGTCTCTTTGTCATGATACTGGTGGACAATAGCTAGCAATACTGTAACTATACAGAGAAATAACTGCAAACCACACAAAGATCAACCTAAACTTCCTCAGTTTTGATCTTGAATGTCCCCAAAAGGCTCATGTACTAAAGGACTGTTCCCAGTCCATGGCACTACTGGGACACAGTGCAACCTTTAAGAGGTGGGGCCTAATGGGAGAAAGGTAGGTAATTGGAGGTATAACCTTGAAGGGGATATTGGGTCCCCAGATCCTTCCCTTCTTTCTGTTTTTGCTTTCCCTGAAAGCAACAGAGCCAAGTAGCTATGAACTGAAACCTCTGGAGCTATGAGCTAACACAAACTTTTCTTCAGGTATTTTATTATAGTAATGGAAAGGTGACTAAACACATAAACTCAATCTACATAGATCTCCATTTCAACTTCCCCTTGGCTGAAGCTAAGGGAGAACTCCCAACATTCCCATGACCATTTATGAGAAAATATAACAGAGAAAGCAATTGTGTTTAAGATATTTTTCTTTCGCAAATTTTACAAGGCATAAGACCAAGTGGGCACATTTCTGGGGCCTTTCCCAACTTTGAATGACATTCTAAGACTTTTATTAGACTTATGATAGATCCATCTCCACTTACAAGGTTAATTTGCCAAGTGGTGCGTCAGCTTCAGTTTTGGGGGCCAACAGACTTGAAATGTAAATCCATTCACTCTGTCACGTGGGCAGTGCTCTTGGTTCAGCATAATCAGCACATATCCCCTGGAGGAGGTCAACAAAGTGCATAGCACATTGTCAGGAGGTTTCTGTTTTAAGCAGAAAATAGAAACAAGGAGAAGGAATTGGATAGTGAGAGGTTTAGAGGTGTTGAGCTGTGGAAACCTAGTGCATCCCCCTCCTGAGGGATGTGTCCCCTTACAGGATCTTGATAATCATAACTTATTCCAGAGTTTCAGCATCTCATGTTATTTTAAAGCACCAAAATACCAATAGTGTTTTTTTTTAATTTTTTATTAAGGAGTTGAGTTATTGCGCCAATAATGTTTTATTATTTTTAATCTGAAATAATAATCACTCAGTCTCAATAAACTCAAAGAATGCTGCACTAAAACTGTGTATTCCTTTAGATGGAATTCTATCCATGGTTTGGGAGGTTCTAGTACAGGATAGACTGTCCCCATTTCTTTTGGCCTGTGATAAGGCCACACATCAAAGTCAGAGCATATGACAGAGCAAAGCCACTCATCTCACAACCAGGAAGCAAAAGAGAAAAAGAGGAAGGGTCTAGGGGTCCCAAATCCCCTTTGGGGACACACTCTCAACCATCTAAATGCTTCCCACTTAGGCCACACTTCTCAAAGTTTCCACACCTCCAAATAGCACCTCCCTGGACACCATACCCTTAATACCTGGGCATTTGGGAGACATTCAGCATCCAAACCACAGCAAACCAGTTCCATCTCCTGAACAGGCTCATGCAGGAGGAGAGAGATGCCTGAGTCCTGAGCCCTGACCCTGTTCCTGGAGCACAGCACCAAGTTATCAAGGGGTACAAGGAGCAATGCCACCTCACCTTTTGAAAAAGCACCAATATGGCATAAAATAAGTACTAAGTGCAAAAAAATAAGAACCACCAAAATTGTCACCACAAGAACTGGGGTCTGAGGTCAGTCCCTCTCCCTGATTCAGGAGCCATAAGGGGTCTGGGTCCTATCAACTTCTGTCTCCATTTTCTATATTCCTGACCAACTCCGACACCTTTCCGCTTTGAGATGTGACCATTTTTCCCCATGGTTTGGGGATGTTCTGAATTGGTAGATATGTTGGGTGCTTCTTATAAATTCTAGGTACCCAGAATTTGCAGGTTCATTGTGGAAGAACAGCTTCTGTCCCGTGTGTCTGTGCTGGTGCCCCTGGAACTGTGGTTCCAACCTTGAGTATTCTGAATGATGGTGGGTGAATGCTGTCCTCCAAGAGGCACCTGAAGGGCTTTTCTGGCATGTACCCTTCTCTCCATTCTTCCTCATTCCTGGGGAACCTGAACCAAACCACAACTGAACCTGTACCTGAACCAAAGCTCCCTGAGATAGGAACCTGGTCAGTCATGTGCTCTCCTGTGTCCACTGCCTCTGCATCAATGCCTGGCCCACTACAGGTCCTCAAGAAATAGTACTGAATGAATGAATGAGGAGGTACTGCTTCTCTCCAGGTCATGTTTTATTATATTTTGCTATTTAAAAACAATTGGTCTCTTTTTTCACACATTTGAATTAGACCCATTAAATCATGTTTCTTGTGGTGAGAAGGGTAAAACAGAAAAGCAGTGTACTAAGAAGTTGGCCTCCTCTCTGAGCAACCCCCTGGTGCGTAGACATGGGCTTCCTGTGTGGTCTTACCTAGATACCCCAAAACTCTAATTGGTTTCTCCTAAATCAGAAAGACCTGTCTTGCCCTTTACCATTGAAATAGAGCTCATTATTTTCTGCATGAATAATTTCCAAGAACCTCTACTTCTACCCACCCCTGAGCATTTTTCATTTGGGATTGAAGCCATGTAATGAAAAGTTTTCAAGCCACCTAGCAAACACAGATCAGCCAAAAGTCTTTACATGAGACTTGTATAGATACACATGTAGCAGGTCCTGAGCCCCCAAGGAATCTTCTTCACCTGATCTCCCAACCCACACTCTCATTGATTTAAACCTATAGATAAGATATTCTTAACAGAGGACCATAGGGACCCCCAAAATTAAGAGTGTCTTTAAATTTGAATAGGAAAAAGTTGGCCTCACTATCTTCAAACTAAAATTTAGCTTCTCTTTTCAACATGAATGCAGACAATAAAACACTGAATTACTAACTGTCTTTGTCATAGTATTTTCAGGTTGCATTACAGTTATTGCAGAGACACCTGATTCTTGACAGTTCTGTTCTGTAAAGTTATCCCCATCACTGGGTTAGCTAATACTGAACTCCTGATCCCAGGGGCAATGCAAACACTTTACTCCCAGGGCAGGGGCCTGCGAGCCTCCAGTCACAACATTTGCCAACCAATCAATGTATATCCTGGTTGCATGTGTGGTTTGTGTTTAAGACACCTTACTTAAGATAGAACTGATTCCTGAACATTGAACTCACAGGGAACAGCATGATAACTCACATCTTGATGAAGATTCTCTCACATATACTTTCCCTTTAAGACACATGACATCCTTGACTAAGGATCACCAGGCAGCCCTTCAGCACTACACTTGGGGGTCCTATTAAACAATAAAAGCACATGCAGAAAAATGCACCGAAACCCTGCAGTAGCACAAAGAGGACACTTGTTTACCGCGTGATGACTGAAACAAGCAAGTGGAACGTCAGCTTGGACCTCAGCTGGGATCACCCAGGTCAGGCAGCTCAGCATGTTCACCGCTCAGCATGGCCATGAATAACTGCAAAATACCCAAAGTATTCATTTGGAGTTAGAGGTTAATTGCAGCAAGTCGACAAATTCACAAATACATAATCCACAAATAATGAGGATCCATTGTATTTTGAAATGACATTTATGGTCATCAATTCTCTAAAATCACTGCAGTTAAGAGAGCTACCACTGGAGCCCAGCACAGTGGTACATGCCTGTAATCCCAGTGACCATCTCAAAATAAAAAATATAAAGGCTGGGATGTGGCTCAGTTGTAAAATTAAAAGTTCATGCATTAAATATATACCCGTTTTAAAATGTTTCAAAGTATTTTTAATTTTTTAAGAGAGAGTGAAAGAGAGAGAAAGAATCAATTTTATTTAATTTTTCATCTGGTTTTCGTTGCTCCTACACCTAGTTGCGTATGTGGTACTAGGGTTTGAACCAGGGTCCTCGTGCATGCCAGGTAAGCACAATACCGCCAAGCCACTGTTCCATCCCCTCAAAGTATTTTTGATATTTTAATATTTGATTTGAATAGGATTGGCTTCCTTTGTAATCCTATTGCTTTATTTTTTCCTGTTTAAAAATGTTATTCTAATGAAATTGACCAAATATGTTGTGTGCATGTATGAATATGTAACAATGAATCCCACTACTAAGTATGATTATAATGCACCCAAAAAAATTTAAAACAAAGAAATAAAATATTATTCTGAGAGGGGACTCCCAAGCTTCCCCCCAGCCCTCCAGAGGGGTACATGGTGCTAGAAATTTGTGGTGCTTTCGACAAAGAACTCAGCAGTCTAGGAAGTCTAGAAGCACTGCATAATTTGGCTTCCTAGGAGGTCACAGGATGGATGGCCTGCAGTCAAGAAGCCTGCTCAGCTCATCTGTCAGCCAACATTTTGACCCAGAGTTTTTTCTTGGCCCAATACCTACTAGTGCTCTGAAGCCTCTTGCACTAGGGAAGCAACCTAGAAGATGCTGCTTGGGGGAATTAGCCTCTGTCTTACGCACTCACTGATCCTGTCAAGAGAGGGATTTGATTTCCCAGGCCTATTAAGAGCAGAGTGCCCAACTCCCTCCTCACCTTTGGTATGAAGTGGAATGTCTTTAAAGCCTTCTTCCTGGTGTTAATAGCTTTCCCAGAAGTAACACACCAAGGCAGCCTCTCTAAGACGCATGGCGCATGTTCACTCTGGTATGGACTTCCTGGTGAACGGACGCATGGATATGCTATTAACATGTGGATTTCTCAATCTGAGTACAGAATCCGTGTTTGCCGAGCAGGATGAACAGCCTCAATCTGATTTGGCAGAGATTTCAGTATAAATATTCAGACAAACTAGGATTCTATTAATATGGTCCTTTGCTTTGCCGAAAAAGGGGATGGGGGGAGGTTGCTTTTAAAACCTGTTTACTGGGTCACTTCTTAAAACCGCCATATCAAAAAAATAATGGCTTCATCATCATGAATCTGTCGTTAAGGAGGATTACGCTTCTGGAGCTCTTGGATGGAAATGCAGAGGAGAAACAAAGAGCACACAAAGAGGCTTGCTAAGGATTTCTGCAAGCATTGTGCTCTTGGCTGGCTGCTTTGTTTTTAATTAATTACACGGAGTATTTGCAGGAACTCTTTCAGCCTCAGAGCCCTGCTAACGTAACTCCCAGGTTCACAAAGTCACAGTCAATAAACCTCGGCAGATAGGCAGGAGGACACACCAAGGGCTTCCATGTTCTGTCCTGCTCCAGCCCCTTCAGCTCCCGGGGACACGCAGTTTCACCTGTGGACTCTGTCCTCCGAGATGCACACTTTGCACAGGCTCAAGAAGGCTCTGAGGTGTTAATATTTTTACAGTGATTTCTACATTGTAGCTCTGCAAATATCAGCTGGAGTCTGGACATCAGGTGAGGCTGCCAGGGGAACAGAGGGCTTTTGAAGAATAAGCGGAGGAGGCTCTGGGCTCATCTAAGTTTCAAGAAAAGAAAAAAATTCTGTCCTATAGCCTCCTGGAGCTGGGGGACACAGAGAAACATAATCACCGGGATTTCCAGAAGCCACAGGCTTGGACATCTTAAGCTCCTATGCCTTGGTTACATCTTTTTTGAAAATGGGAGCACAGATGCTGGTCTCCCAGCACGGTGGTGGGTGTTACAGGAGCCAGTGCTTAGGGAGGGCTAAGTGGCGAGTGCAGGGCATGAAGTATCTCACCTCACACCTACAGCCACCACGTGCAGCTGGTCTGCCGTGATTCTCTACTTCACAGACAGGGAAACTGAGCCTGAGTGCAGTTAACTAAGACTGCAGGTCTCACAAATGATGAATCAGGAATTTGAAGTTAAGCCATCTGGCTCCACAGTCCATGTTCCCAGCCTCTAGACTATTCCACCTCCATTACAAAGGAAATGTGCTTTTTCACTGTATCTACTGCAAGAATGAAAGCCATTCTCAGAAATCAGATGGTCTGTGTTCCAGAAAATGTGAACCTCGCATGAGCAGGATGCACAGTTGTTGTGCAGGGCCCTGGAAGAATCCTGTTGAGATTTCGATCACATCAATGTAGAACTTACTCCTCTTAGGGAAAAAAAAGGCTCTGGATTAACAAATGATGGATGATGGGAAAAACTGGTTACTGCTCACACTGTGGCCATGTGCAAGGCACAACCAAGGGTGTTGTGCTAGGTTCCCTCACAAGATGAGGTATGGGTACGTGCACCTCCCATCAATGTTATACGGGGGAGTGTTTAATTCAAAATTTCTTGGGTGAAAAATGCATCTGTAGGGTTTAAATGAGGCCAGATTGCTTGTTCAGTATCTCAACACAGAAAGATGAGTTAATCCTTAAAGGAAATGACATTGAACTTGTTTCAAATTCAGCAGCCTGGATTCAGCAAGCCACAAAAGTTAAAAACAAGGATAGAGAGAAGCTTTGGGATAGTATGTATGTCTCTGAAAAAGAAAAGATTCATCAGGCTGATGAATAAGATCTAAAAGCTCATTTACCTTCCTCAGCATCCACTCCCTTGAGTTCCAAAGTTACATTGTTATTTCATTGTGCAGAACAAATTATTTCTCCCCTCTTTACTTTGCTTTTCTGACATCTGTCTTTCCACATTAAATGATTCATTAGTAGAGTGTGTAAAAATACTTTGAAGAGAATTATGTCACTCTCCTGGGGGACAGAAGTAGCTATGGCAAATGGTATATAAAGTAATAATAATAACACCAATGATAATAATAATAAAATAATTTTTCTTTTATCATCATGCATTTCTAAACTCCTTTAGAATTTATACTTAAAAACGATGGGGAGTATTAGTGGTCAAATTATATTGTTATACTGTGTGCATGTACAAATATGTAACAACAAATCCCATCAATATGTACAACTATAATGCATCATTAAAAGAAGTGGAACAAAAAGAATTCATACTTGAGCTGGAGCCGTGGCACGGCGGTTACGTCGTTTGCCTGGCATGAGCAAGTACACAGGTTCAATCCCCAGCACCCACATACACAACTAAGCATCAGAGGAATGAAAACCATGTAAAAAACTCAATAAAAAATGATTCAATCTCTCTCTCTCTCTCACTGTCCACTCTAAAAAAAAAAAACAAAAATCAAAAAGAATTCATACTTGACTTAGAACCAATAAGCCATATAAATATTGATAAATTTACTTCTCAAAAGTAAAAGGTTTTATAAGACACAAAACATATACATAAGTAGGGTCACAAAACAGATGGCAAAAAAAGAAGAGGAAAATGTAGCTCATCTCATGGACAGAGCTACACTCCCCATGATACAGAGTTCTTGAAAATTAAAAACAAGGCAGCAATTGAATTTTTTAATTGGCAGAGGGTACAAATGGGCCAAGTTCACAGAAAATGGAATCAAATATTCCTTACATAAACCAAATGTGAAAATAGGCTCCACCTCACTTGTAATTAGATAAATGTAAATTAAACCTACACTGAGAGACTTCTGTTCTCTGATCAAGCATGTAAGGAATTTAAAAGCTGACACTCCATTCTAATGGTACGTAAAAAGCTGAAAACCAACAGCTCTGCTTAGATCATTCAGAGAATTGAAGTCAAAGGGAAAAACCAGAGTCTAAAGACTAGAAAGACAGAGGCAGACACAGAGGAGCTGAACTTAAGGAGGCAGAAGCCCATACGCAGAAACACCCGAGGGAAAGAGAACTGGGTATGTCTTGTCTAGCTTCAACAAAAGTTTTCAAGGCATACTAAAAGGCAAAGAGCACAGCTTGAGGAGACAGAACACGCATCAACAATGTAAATATGATAAGGTTACTGGAATTATCAAACTAGGAAGTTAAAATAACAATAATTAGCATGCTACTGTCTCTAATGGGAACAGGGGCAAGAACACAGGGGTAAAGAAAGCAGAGATGGACATTCTCAGAAATAATCAAAAAGAAATGGCAGAAATGAAAATTAAGCAATGAAGAGGAAGAATGCCTTCGGTGGAGTCAGGAACAGACCACACAGCTGAGGGAAAGGATTTCTGAGCTTATGTGTCCATAGAAACTTCTAGAACTGAAGAACAAAAAGAAAATAGTAACAGCATATCCAAGGACAACTGCAGAACGTGTGGCACACAGGTAATGGTAATACAAGAAGGAAGAGAGAACGGAATGGAAGGAATGCTCGCAACAATGACTGAAAATTTTCCAAAATTGTTGTCAGACACCAAGCCACAGATCCAGGAAGCACAGAGAGCCCGAAGCACATTCAACATCAAAAAGTCTGCACCTTAGCATTTTATATTCAAACTGAAAAAAATCAAACCTAAATGAAGTATCTGAACTTTGGATGATCGTGATGTGTCCGTGTGGGTTTATTGATTGTAACAAATAATGTACCAGCCCCATGCATAGCATGAACAGCTGGGCAGGGAATATGGGAACTCCATACCTTCCACGCAGTTTGGCTCTAAACCTACCGCTACTCTAAAATAATACTATTTATTTTTTTTAAAAGTTAAACCAGGCCTTGGTGGGGGGGGGGGCACATGCCTGTAATCCTAACGGCTTGGTAAACTGCAGCAGGAGAGCGGAAGTTCAAAACCAGCCTTAGCAATTTAGCAAGGCCCTAAGCAACTTAGTGAAACCCTGTCTCAAAATAAAATAGAAGGTGGCCTAGGAATGAATATATATATATACATACACACACACACACACACACACACACACACACACACAAACACTCACATACCATGCTCCTGGGTTCAATCTCATACACAAGAGAAAAGTTAAACCAGCTGAAGGCAATTTGGCAACTGGAAATATATACTAACTTGCTAAAAAGTCCACAGTGCTTCACTTCTCTGGAGGCAAAAAAAGAAAAAAAAAAAGAAAGAAAGAAAGAAAGAAGAAAGGAAGGAAGGAAAGAAGACAGACCAACCACCCTGTGAATTGAGGCAATAGGAATTGTTATGTAACTCTTATTAATGTTCAGCCTAGAATATTACCTTGGAGACTAAGTTTTATCCATGGCCATCAAAATATTTTGCAATTTCTGTTATTTCTAAAAAAGCAAATTCTCTAACGAGGACTATGTTCTGTCCAAAACTTTGATCGTAACTTTATAGGAGAGCAGCAGACATTTGGGAAGTGAATTTTTTTTCTAAACTTTTGCTTAGGGGCTGGAGCGGTAGCTCAGTGGTTATGGCGCTTGCCCTGCCTACGCGAGTCCTTGGGTTCAAACTCCAGCACCACATACAAAACAAAATGTTGGAGCAAAGAAGGCAACATGAAAAACTAAATAAAACTGATTCTTTTCTCTCTCTCTCTCTCTCTCTCTCTCTCTCACTGTTCCTCTCTCTTTAAAAAAATAAAAATAAAAATAAAATAAACTTTTGCTTAAAATTATATCAGGAAGAGAAAATCCTTAGAAGATACCAAAAGACATGTAAGTCCTCTATATCAAATACAATACCTGACTAAAAGAAATTTTAAGAGACCCAAATAAAAAAAGATATAGACATATTATGTTCATAAATTGGAAAGCTCAATAGTATTAAGTTGTCAATTCTACTGAAATTGATCTATAAATCAATCCTGAATATAATCTCTGAGGCAAATTATTCTAAATTATCCTAAAACATAGAGCTAATTCCCAAAGAATTTAGGTTAGCCAAAAAAATCTGGGGAGTGGGAAAGGACAAAGAAAAACTAAAGATATTTCACTTCCTCACTTAAGACTTCCTATAAAACTACAGTAATCAGGACAATGTTAATGACATCAAGAGAGACAAATAATTCAACAGGATAGGACAAAGGGTCTGGAATCAAACCTTCGCTTACAGTCATTTGATTTTTTTTTAAATCCCAAAGCAATCCAAAGGAAAAGGAAGATCTCACTAAGCAGTATTGGAAAAACTGGATTTTTTATAAAATGGACTTCCACCTGTATATTACATCATACATAAAAAATAATTTGAGATAGATCCAAAACCTAAATGTAAAAGCTAAAACTAAAAAGTTCCTACAAGAAAACATAAAAAATAGAGTATCCTAGATAAGACACTGAGAAACAATACCCAAAAATGAAAAAAAAAACTGATGTTAGGCTTAAGACACAATTGACATTGTCCTGTTAAATTGGACAAAATTATGAACTTTTGCTCACCTATAGACACTAAAGACAGAGAGAAAATATTCACAAACCATAGTCATTTGACAACAACCTCAGAGTATGTAAAGAATTCCTGTGACTCAATAACTTTTTAATGAGCAAAAGATTTTAACACACACATGACCAAAATTTTATAAAAAGTTTATAAATGGCCAATATGAATGACGAACAAGCACTTTTTAATGAAAAAAAGTATTCAATGTCCCTAGTCATCAAGCAAATAAATGCAAATAAAATCTCAAGAAGATACTATATCCCACCAGAATGGCTAAAAATGAGAAGATTGACAGCAATAAGTGTTGCCAAGGATGCAAAGCAACTGAAACTCTCATAAGCACTTGGGAGGGGGCAGTGCTAGGGATCAAACCCAGGGTGTCACACATGGTGGGCAGACAAGCCCTCTACTACAGAGTTACAACCCTATCCCCCTAAAAGTACTTTTGAAAAGCTTCTTTTTTTGTTTTCAAGGCTGAGGACCGAACTCAGGGCCTTGCGCATGCTAGGCGAGCACTCTGCCACTGAGCTAAATCCCTAACCTGAAAAGCTTCTTAAATACCAAATTATAACTCTACCCTGTGACCAGCAAGTTCACTCTTAAGTATTGATCAACATACGTCTGCAAAAAGCAGCTTTGTTCATCAAAACTAAAAGGTGGAAACCATCCAGATGACCATCAGCTGAAGAATGAACACAAGAATTCTACCCAGCAACATGAAACAAACTGCAGACACACCCAATAACATAAGTGAGTCTCAAAATTACACTGAGTAAATATAAATTCATACTATTTCATATGTGTGTTAACTTCTAGAGCAGGTAAAACTGATCTGTGGGGCAAAATGGGTGGAGATTGCCTGGGAAGGGAGAGGAAAGAAACTTCTGGAGTGATAGTACTATCTTGATGATAATTTGAATTGCACAGATGCATGCACTTATCAAAACTCGGGGAACAGAACAATGATGATTTGTGTATTTCAGTGTATGTACATATTACCGACAAAGGGAGGTAGGTGTGTACATGCAGGGCTGCTCGCGTCTGCTATTCACCTCCACACACATTCATCAGTGGGGACATTTTGAGCATCTTAGAAATGACATATTGATAAATGGATCCTACAGTTGAATCATTTTTCTAACAAATCTTGAAAGTCTATAAAAGGTCACTAGGAGAGTCCATTAAAATGTTACACGGCTTATTGTGGCCTGCAATATTTTTACAGACACATAAAAAGATTTGTGCCTATGCTTTTACTAAGTTATTGATTTCATTACAGGAGGGAAATATCATGGGAAGAAAATTATACCTTGCTAAACCTTAACTATTAAATAGTGTTATAATTTGGAAGAGAGAAAGATACAAGGGAAAAGAAAAAATAAAGAATCATTAGGTTCATGAATTACCTTGAAAGTACCACTTTAAAATAAGACCATTTTAATTCATCCCCATCCTAAGAAAATGTGCAAAATAAAGCCACCCTGGCCTGGTGACAAATTTATTGAGACAAGTGACTTCTGCCACCCTCATTCAAAGGAGCAGAATCCCTTAACAATTTGCAGAAGGAGGCAAGAGATATTAATTAGATGTGAGATTGTATTTCAGAGAACATCAAGGCTGATGTTCAGTGCAGACCAAGCACACAACATGACTCTCCATCACTGGAAAATCTGACACCTAGGGTGCACAGTGCTTACTTTCCAGCACTGCAGTCCCACCCCTCACTCCAGCCAGGCCCACTGCTCTGTGAAGGTGTGGGAAAAGGGCTTTACCTCCATCCACCTGAGTGGAATCGTTCACGTGCCCTCATGTCCTTTCTCATGGACCCCAAAGAAAATAAAGACCAGTGCACAATATTGGTAAAAGCCAAATATTGGCAAGGAAGTCAAAGTGTTCTTAGCATTTTAGGATATTTAGCATATTTAATAAGAGTAAGAGGTAATGTATAATTTTGCCATTTAGAGTCAGGCACAGAATATCATGAAGTGGGTAAGGGAATTCATAAATAAGTAATAGAGTGAAGGTAGGTTCACGATCCCTTAACTGAACTTCTTGAGTCAAATCATGTGGGATAAATGGTTGGTGTGTTACCCTACTGTGTGACTTTGGGAAAGCTGATTAACCACACTGACTCTCAGGTTCCCCATAGTCTTATATTCTTATATTTAATATAAGACTTCTGTGAGGATCAAATTAAATAATACATGTAAAGCACCTAAAACGGATTCACAATAATTTATTTATTCTTATTCCCAAAATCCAAAAAGCTCTGACCACCAAAGATCTGATTCATAACTAATTTGGATGCAAAGCCTGACCTGACCTGACATGGGGCAAATCAGTCTTTATTTATCCCACATAATTTGACCCCAAGAAGATCAGCTAAGGGATCGTGAACCTACCTTCACCTTCACTTTATGAATTCCTTTACCCAGTTCATGCTATTCTGTGCATGATTTTAATTTGTGTCAAGAGTTTATGGGAAACAAAAAGAAACCCAGAATAGCCAAAACATTACTAAGAAAGAAAGACTTAACAGGTGGTTTTGCAATACCAGATCTAAAACTATATACTATATAGAGTGTAGTAACAAAAACAGCAAGGTACTGGTATCAAAATAGGAATGAAGAACAATGGAATAGAATAGAAGACTCTGAGACAAACTCACAAATCTTTAAAATTCTGATCTTTGGCAAAGGGGGTCAAAATATAACATGGAGGAATGACAGCCTATTCAACAAATGGTGCTGGACAAACTGGACAGGCATATGCAGAAAATTGAAATTAGATCCTTACCTATCACCTTGCACAAAAATCAAATCAAAATGGTATGAGGAACTAGGAATTAAACCAGTTACCACACAACTGCTAGAAGAAAAATTAGGAGCAACACTCTAGCTTTTGGGAGTAGGCAAAGACTTTCTCAACAAAATACCTAAAGCAAAAGAATTAGTCAAAAATCAATGAGTGGGATGCCATTAAACTAAAAAACTCCTGCACAGCACAGGAATTGGTCAAAATTGTCAAGACAGAACCTACAGAATGAGAGATAATCATGGTCTGTGATTCCTCCAAAGGGGACTAATATCCAAAATTTATAAAGAACTCAAAAAAATTGGATACCAAAAACACAGACAACCAATCAAGAAATGGGCCAAAGAGCTAAATAGAAACTTCTCAATGGAGAAAATTGAACTAGCCAATGAATACATGAGAAAGTGTTCTAAATCACTAGTAATCAGAGAAATGAAAATCAAAACTATATTAAGATTTCATCTCAGTCCAGTCAGATTGGCAAAGATGAGGAATATAAATAATAACAGATGCTAGAGGGATTGTCGGATGCTAGGAATACTAGCACACTATTGGTGGAACTGTAGACTAGTACAACCAACCACACTGGAAAGTAGTGTGGAGACTCCTGGAAAAATTAGGGATAGACCCACCATATGATCCAGCTATCCATCTTCTGGGTATTTTCTCAGAGGAGTTAGAGTCAGCACCTTACAGCGACACAGCAAAATCTATGTTCATACCAGCTCAATTTACAATAGTTAAATTATGGAACCAACCCAGAGGCCCCTCACTGGATGAATGTATCCAAAAGCTATGATATATAGATATAGATATAGATATAGATATAGATATAGATACACACACACACACACACACACACACACACACACACCATGGAGTTCTACTCAGCAATTAGAAGCAATGATATTGCAGCCTTTGAAGGTAAATGGATGGCAATGGAAGAAATCATGCTAAGCGAAGTTAGCCTAACCCAGAGAGTCAAGGGTCGAATGTTTTCACTCATTTGTGGAGGTTGGAGCTAAACCCAGACTTGGGTGAAAGGTTGTCAAACTCATGTATTGGACCCAGCAAAGGCATAGCAACACAAAATCTAGGGCAACCATAAGTATGTAGGGG
>PVKS010020963.1:0-35959 GCA_004027875.1 Aplodontia rufa | reverse complement strand
TAAGTGAAGTATCCCAAACTCAGAGACTCAGGGGCCAAATGTTTTCTCTCATTTGTGGATGCTATAATATAAGCAGAATCAGTACATTAGATGGCTAACCTAATAATTACCTCATCATGTATGAATTCTTACATGATCATGGGGAACTGTGCTAAGATTCCTGGGGGACTTGAGGGGGAGGGGAATAGGAAGGTCATCAAGTTGACCAGAAGGAGGTGGTATGGGTGAATCTAGTCCAAGGGGAACCTCTGACTTGCAGGAGAAGTCCAATCAACTTGGGTTTTAAGTAAAGTGAAACATGGAACCATGGGAAACCCAAAGGGGGAAACCATGGTCAGGCTCCAATATTGGCTTGCTCTGTCATTACACTTTTGTTCTTGATTGTTTGACGATGAACCCCTCCAAGTTGTAAGACCATGTTTATTGAATAAAATTTTAAAAAAATAACAAAATAAATAACTCACATTTCCCTTGCCCTCATGGTACTAACAGTGTGGTGGGAACACAGACATTAATATGTACAGAATCACTCTCCTTAACTCTTCACAGCCCCTTCCTACTTTCAGCAAACTTTCTCCTTTGCTGCAAAATGGGTAACTCCCACTGTCCTTTGGGTTGATTTCCAAGCTTCTCCCAGGGGATGTTTGGCTCTTGTCAAGTGCCCTATAGAATGCTGCACTACTCCATGACACTCATCATTCTGCCTCTCCTGCCAAATGTGACATCAGAGGTGGAGAATTATGGGTTCCCATTTTCCAGTTCAGGGCCTAGCACATGGCAGGGGCTCAGAGACCATACACTGGAATAACAGCTGGGGGAATAGGTGGCCTTGCAAGCCTTGCTTCTGGATTCTGTGTCTCTGGCTAGTGCCTGAGTCCTTGTGGGCCCCTGGCCCTCCAAAAGCTCCCACAGGAAGCCTGGGCTGAGATGCCACATGATGAATGCACAGGGGAACCCCTATCCTTCCATGTAGTCAGCATCCTGACTATATAATGGAAAGCAGGGCTGGGCCTTCTGAAAAGGTACCAACCTCACCTCCTTTGTGTGTCTCAAACTCCACTATTAGGGCCCAGTGGACAGTTTCTGGAAGAATCTGTTTTGAGAAGACTTTGCAACATATTAATTATGAATCCAAGGCACAGAGAACCCTCTGTTGGATGCAAAGGAAGCACAGGGCACAGGGTTGGTGCAGATGAGTTTGGGCCAGTAGGGAAGACCAGACAAGTTTCATAGGTCCTCAGGGGTGGGTAGGAAAATCACACTCCAGTCTGTCAGGTGTAGATAACAGCCCAGGACTCTGCCTTAGCTCAGAGGTGGGTGACATCATGGAAGTATGACTATCTGGGATTCCTGGACTGGCATATATGAAAGAAAATAATCCTGTACTCTTATTGATCCCTCTCCCAATTTGGTAAGAGCAATTATCAAGAAACACCTTAGAGGGCGGGAGTGGTGCTCAGTGGTTGAAGCACTTGCATGGCAAGCATTGAGGAAACAGGTTGAAACCCCAGAACCACAAACACAACTAAGTATTGTAGAAACAAAGGTCAGATGAAAAAATAAATAAAAATATATCTTTCTCTCTTAAAAAAAGAAAGAAAGAAACACCTTAGAGTCAAAGGCTCCAGGGTTTGCTTAGACTGCAGGATAACAGAATCACGGCTAGCAATCTACCAGAATCATGGCTCACAAGGGACCTGGGTGGAGGCAGTAATGCCAGTCCTAGAGAACAGAGTGGTATGAAGGGACCAATGGGAGTGACAGTGTAAAAAGTTGGGGCAGTAATACTCAGCCCTTGAGTATAAGAAGGATGAATTTGGAAAGCTCATTGTGGGTGCTGGCACGCTAGGTAGGAGGGCTCACTCTTCTCTCTTGCCTAGACCCACCCAGCCAGAAGGATGGCCATCTTTGCCTTACCTTCAGTTGTCACTGTGGCATACATCAGGGCCCCAGCAGCATTGGCCTGTACCTCTGCCTTCTCATCTTTCAGCAGATGCACCAGGATAGGGATGACGTCACACTGCCATACCTGTTTCTTGCCCTCCAGAGGGATGCTGGAGCAAAGAGGAAATAGCTAGGGGATCCACTTGATGGAAAAGACTGGGGTAAGACCCAGGACTGCCACAGGGGGACACAAAAGGAAAGAACTTGTGTTGGGACTTATGCCTACAGGCCCAGGACTGGCCATGGCCAAGGTATCAGGGTGCATAGCAATGATGATATGAGCACTGCCTGTTGCCAGTGAAATTGGCACCAGAGGCCAGGGGGGACAATGGAGCCTCACCTTAAGCCATCACTCAAAGAAGAAACAAGACATATTCTCCCTGGTCCCAAAATACAGAGGAGCACAGGATCCAGGGGTGTGAACCACAGTAAGACCACTTGGACTCTTCCTAAGAGTTAGCTATCAATGAAGGTCCAAGCTACCCCAAACAGCAGTAAGCTGCCCAACACTGGGCAACTGTAGATGGGGACTCAGATAAGATGACTTTTAGATCACTTCTCATTCTGGCATTATATGAAGCTGTGAAAATGAGCGTGGTGGTGTCTTCCCCAAGAGTTTCCCAACCATTAAAAGGCCAACACTGTATTCCTCAAAAAGAAGGGTTCCCTGAATGAGAAAATACTGCCTATAGGCCATATTTGCATCACAGCACATATGTATCCTGCAGCAAGGACCCTGTTTCAATTCATTTAAACTTTCTCAAACTTCATTACACACAGAACCCTCATTCTTATAGAATATACTTTTTTTTACTACTATTAGTGATTGAATCCAGGGGCACTCTATCATTGAGCTACATCTCCAGCCCTTTTTGTTTATTTATTTTTAAAATTTTGAGAAATGACCTTGCTAAGTTCCTGAGCCTAGTCCAGAACTTGCAATTCTCATGCCTCATCCTCCCTAATACCCAGGATTACAGGTGTATGGCACTGCATCCATCTTTGCAGAATTCTTCAGAACATCTCAAACACACAGATGTTCTATGGAATCACAGTTTGGGAAATGGCTTTGGCAGCCACTTGGCTGTGACATTGTAAGCCTATTGGGCTTTCTAGGCAATGGGCTGTAACTCTCAGATACTTGATCAAAGATAGAGAGTCTTGGGCTGGGTTGGTAACTCAGAAGTTGGAGCACTTGCTTGGTATGTGCAAGGACACAGGTTCAAACCCCAGCTTCACATATATGACTACGTGTCAGAGAAACAAAGGCCAGATGAAAAAATACAATTGATTCTTTCCTCTCTCTCTCTTACTTTCTCCTTTTCTCTCTTTAAAAAAAAAAGAGTTTTGGGTCCACCTTCAGGGATTCCCCAGATTCATTCATGTAGCAAGTACCATCTGGGCACCCCCACATGGATGACAACAAAATGGAAGGGGGGTGATAGTGATCACAGGCTGGGTTGGGGGAGGACAAGAGAGTGATGGAGTGGAAAGCATTACTGAAAGGTGAATTTGGGGCAAAGACCTGAATTCTAACAAGCCTGTCAGGGACTTGGCTGATCCTGGGGATATAGGGCTTGCTTCTCTAGTTTATAGGTAGGATTAAGAGCATAATCCTATGTGACTTTGAGCAAGTGACTATAAATTGTATAGATATGCCTGGCTTTATAAGCATTTAGTGACCACTATCATTGTTATGGTTAGGGGAGACTCCTGCTTGCCTTCCTCATGGGTGTGAGTGATCAACTGGCTGTTTTTGCCTGGGATGGGGGTAAAAAAAATGGTTTCCTGGAATACAGGACACTCTGAGGTCAATAGGACAGAGGTTACCATAGTGGAGGTCCTCTTCCAACCCAGCTCCTTCATCCCCAGGGGGCACAAGCAAGAAGTACGCCCACGGTTGATACCCTTGGGTTCTGGGGCAGACCTGGCTGGGTGAAGCCCCACTTCTGACCTGCTTCTGGGCCAGCAGCAGCTCAGATGTCTCTGGACTTCAGCAGAAGCCCACAGGGATGGCCACTCTGTCTGGTCTGGCTGGGCCTTACCTGATGGCGATGAGTGCCTGAGCAGCCTTGCTGCGGATGTTGCTATTGGCACTGAGGAGTTTCTGCTTGAGAAAAGGCACAGCACAACTGCTGAGAGCCTCAGTGGCATCCTCCTGCAGGCAAGGGGCCAGCGTTTCCAAAATGAGCTCCTGGATGGCCTCTTCCTCTCTTTGCAGTTTCAATACCAGTGATGAGATCAAGCCACTGCTGACAATGCCCTGAGCCCCTGCAGAACATGAAAGGATACTGGGGGCATCCCCCCATACAGATTGACCTGCACGGGTAGGATGTTTGACAGAAGGACCTGGCATGGAGATTGAGTAGCCAGCAGAAGGCTGAGGGTGCAGTTACAGCAGGCGCTGGGGTGAGGCTAAAACAAGAGGTCCCACAGGCACCATCCTTTGGTTACTGGGGCCTCAGGGACATAAAACGTAAATAGGTACACATCACCCTGAGAAGCAGTATTTACCCCTAGGAAAGCCTAAAAGTAAAGCTGGGACACAGGGACTAGGAAAAGTAGAGTAAAGAAAGATTCCCCATAAACAGGTCTCACCAAGCTCCCCTGCCCTCCGGGGCAAGGACATTTCTGCCTATGGCTACCTGGAATAGAACCCAGAACCCCAGCACCAGCAGCATTCCAAGGGGCCAAGGCTCTCAGAGCAGTCCTCCCAAGTCTTTGAGCTATGGAAGGAGCATTTGAGCTATGGAAGGAGCAAAGGATAGCTCTTCCCCATGCATTCAGGCCACCCATCACTACTTCCCTGCATCTGGCCCGCCTCCCCATCCTCCCCAGAGACCCATGCTGTCCACTGAGAAACCACCCAGGGAGGTGCCACCAGCAAACACCTCTCTCTTCTATTCTCTCCAGTTAAACCCTTTAATTTACTCTAGAGAGACAAATAATGAGGTTAATTAATCTATAGGTCTCTGAGTGCCAATTAGCACCAGGGATTTCCTCTTTGAAGAAATCACCCCAGCCTTCTCCCTAAGGATATCAAATGGCAGATGCCCCCGGAAAAAGGGGGGCAGAAAGGCAAGCTAGGGTATTTAGCAGTTCCTACTGCATTCCCCTCCAGATATCCCCTGCTGTCCAGCAGCTCCCAGTGCTTCTGACCAGCTTTACTTCTCACTCTGGTGTCTGCATGGAACAGCTAGCTCTACCCTATTTGTTCTCAGGATACTTAGGACATGGGAAAGTAGTTTTCTGTTGCTTCAAGTGTGTTAGGCTTTCATTTTTACTTTTTTTTAAAGGCTTTCCTTTTTAAAATTTAACATCCACAGATTTCCAAAGAAGCCTAGGTTTAGCTCCTAAATGTATCCTTTCTCAGATGTGTAATCTTGGACAGGTAACCTAACCTCTCTGAGCCTGATTTCCTCAGCACTGAAATAAGCATACCTGATAGGATATTATACAATACCAATGGAAGTAGGGAATTGTCTAATTGGGGCGTGGTTATGGCCTCACTTACATCTGGATCTATGCTTCCCAGGAAATCCCAGGGATGGGTGTTGCTGCCAGAAATGCAAGGAGGAGCAGTCCAAGATGGGATGGACACACACTTGGGGAAGGACAGAGCAAGAGAAGTGAGGTTAGAAAAGTCCAAATATTGGAAGTAATCACTTCCATGCCCCCCTCCCTAGGAAACTGAGGCTCAGAGAAGAAACTCAAATGCCCACAGCAGTTGGGGGGACAAAGGCATGGGCTCTCAGATTCCTGGGTTGGGCCACTGCTCCTAGAAATACTCAGCACTGGGATCTGGGTTCATTTTGAAACAGAGGGAGATTAAAAATAAAATGTGTGCTGGGTGTGCCTTTCTGCTCATTCACTTTGCTTCTTTTCAGCTAAAAGGAGAGGAGAGTGGCGGGCCTGGCTATTTATAACTAACCCAGATCCACAACAGCTTGTTCAAGTGGTGGTGGAGCACATGAACCCCAAGGAAACCAACCAGAGAAACTCACCCAGGTGGGCCACAGCCTGAGAGTCAGGTGAGGATAGGGGACCAGGATAAGTGGGGCACAGAGAGGAGCCAGCCAGGACCACACTGGGCCAGTTGGAGACAGGTCACTTTGGAACAAGTTGTCACATCTGTAGGCAAGGAATTTCAGAGTTCTGTGGATTCTGGAAGTGCAGAAAGGCAGGCCTAGAGAAGGTAGGCCTTTAAGGAGTTGGAGCAGAATCAAGATTGCCACAGAAAGAGGACCTGCAAACTGGTTTGGCTGATGTGTGGGCCATTATGGGTTTAGTTGTAGATGAGCTAGAAAGTTTTACAGGGATTGAAGGGTCATGGATCTCCATATCATTGGAGCCACCTGCACCCCGCTCAATTTCTTGGGCCAGAAGTTGGTACCACCTTAAATAGCTGTCCATGCTCATTCAGGGAAGTGTTGGGTGAGATACTCACAGGGTCCCCTTCTTGTCAACACAAAGCCTCAGCTTCCCCCTGCCCCTGAGCCTGCATGGCACCTGTGGTAACTGTCCCAATGCTATCACTGACATACTCAGTGTCCCCATGATCCCATGGCTGCAACAGGCACTCTTCTAAACTAGCCCTCACAGACTGACTTCTTTGCTTTTTCTTATTTTCTCTGGACTAATTAGTTAATATTTTTGTTGTATGACTATGCCCAGTAGCACAATTTGCATAGTATGTGGGACCTGCCCAAGGTAAATGTGAAACAAAAACTCACAATCTATCTTCTCAAATTTAAAAGGCTAATTTAAAAATTCTCCAGTAGTTCTTTATCCAACATCCCCAATTTTACTTGAAGGCAGCTGACCAGGCATGGATATTCTGGGTGTCCTTATATGCTCACTAGTTTAGCCAGGCTGGTCTTCTCTGGACTGTCTCCAGGTCTCTTGTTCCTTTCTGCCCAGTGCTCTCTCCACCTTGGAACTCACTTTTCTCCAATCCCCCATCACTGGCTACCTCCATTCCTGCTGTGGCCCCAATACAAGCATCTCTTCCTTCAGGAAATTAATCCCAGTGCTGCCATATGCCCCCAAAGTCCCAATGTCCCCTCCCAGATGACTATGTTGAGTCAGGTTACAGACTTACATAACTATCATGGCAAATTATTGTTCTGCTTTCTGTCCCTGCCCTGAAGCCACAAGGGTCCACCAAGAAGAGGTCAGGTCCAAATCCTAGAACTGTGACTAGAAATATGCCTCACACTGAGGAAGCCTTAGATAAATGATTGTTAAATGAATGAGTACAATCATTGGTTGGACACCAGGTAAAACATCCCTCTTTGAAATGGTCAACAGGGACAGATCAGGGGAGCAACAGCCAGCCCTAGTGGTCCCCTCCAGGAGTAGGCCCCTGTTCTCATAGCTGGAATGCTATAAGGGGTTATCCCACTCTTGCATCTGAGTTTGGCCCCTGCAAAAACCTTAACTCTGACCCCCAGATCCAGCAGCAGAAACTGCCTGTGCCTATCTTTAATCACATGCTAATTAATACACATGTCCTATATGTTAGCCCTCAAAATTACCCTCTAAGGGCATGCAGGGAGAGCATCCCTTCAGTTGTCAATCAAATTCCTTTAGTTCCCAATGGCCACCTCCAGGGATCACTATGCCACATCTAGGTTGGTCTCAGATGTGCTCAAAACCAATAACTACCCTATCCCTACAAGATTAGGCAGCTCTTTCACAGATGGACTGTGATCCCAGGATATGTAGTGCAGTGTTCTACATTTCACAGCAAAGGAAACATTTCCAGGGAGGTTATGGGATGATCTTGAGGCCAGCACATCTAGCTGGCAGAGCCATCTGACAGACTTGGGTTGGGACTGCCTTACCATTGACCTCTGCCAATGGTCAGTTCCACTGCTTCTGCTCAACGAATGGAGTGATTCAAGTAATTTGACCAAGAAAGTGTAAAGTGACAAGGAAGATGTTAGCTAAGATCGTTTCTATATTTTATCAGGGATGCTCTAAAATACACATGCTTCAGGCTACAAGAATAGAAAAGACAGAGCAGCATTAATGTCTTTGCGCTCTGGCCTGAGTCAGCCACTGAAATGAGCAAGTACTGGCCCTAAGGCCCACAGATGGGACCCCCCTGAAATTCTAATTGGAATTTTTCAGCCTGTCTTCTGGTGCATCGTGCTAGAGATCCGTTGCCTTCTATGAGTTTCCCAAAGGCACCAATGGAGAACTGGCCTTCAAGGCACTGGTTCCCTCCTGCTTCTCTGGGCTGAGGACCAGCTCCTAGGCCCATTCCCTTCCCTTCCAAGACAACCTTTCCATGGGCCACGATTGCCAAGAACCCTGAGGAGCTCCTCCCTACACGCTGAGAAGAGAGATAATTAATGCCCCCTCCCATGCTGTACGAACCTCACAGGTGTAAGTTTGCATAAGTCTTTCACACGTCCTACAGGACGGTCGCAACAATCCAGGGAGGTAAATGCCACTAGTCCCACTTTGTAAACCGAAAGGCTGGAGGGGTATCCTAGGTTACCCACGATCGCAGCTCAGAAGGGCCAACGCTGGGTTCGAATCCGTAAGGGAAGAAGGAGCGAGGAGGCCAGCCGCAGTGGAGGGTGCGTAGACTATCGCCGCTTTCTGAGTCCGCCTCCCGGCTGAGAAAATCAGCCTCGCCTAGGTCGGCGCCCAGCCCGCCGCACAGAGAAGCCCCAGGACGCCGGCGCCTGCAGAGCTTGCTCTGCTGCGGTGCGCGCGGAACCGTGGCCCTACCCCTGTCTGAAACCATTGGACTGCTGTAGTGTCCATCATTCGTTCGTGCCCAATGGGTGACGAGCCGGCCCTTGTGGAGGGGCGGTGGCGCCGGGCGTATGGTGCCCGACGGGCGCGCGACTGCCTGCGCCCGCGGTTGGCCCGGCAACGCGCTGCACTCGCGACTCCGCCCCCAGCCGGCCGCGGCGCGGGGCGGGAGGACCCGCGGGCGGGTGGCGGGCGGCGCGGGAGTCTGCCCGAGGGAGCCAGGCCGGCTGGAGCGTGTTCGCTGCCCGTGGTCCGGTCACGTCCCCGCGCGGGTACCGCCACCCGCGTCGTGCGGAACGAGGACGCCACGGCCCAGCGCTCGCTGCCGCGCCGCGCCGCGCCGCGCCCCGCCCCGCCCGAAGCAGCTCGTCAATGCACCGTGCGGCGGCAGGGAGGTGAGTGAGCGCATCCGCGACCCGGACGAGCGCGGTTGAGACCTTGGGGTCGGGGGCGCGGCCGATGCTTCACCCACCCGCACCTGGGGCCCCTTCTGGGCTTTGGGCTAAGGATCCGTCGGGGTTAGGGGTCGCTTTTGCAAGGATGCCTGGCCTAGGTGGAGGGTGGCCGCGGGCTGGGCAGGTGCCCAGAGGAGGAGGCGCGCGGGGCCGAGGAACCCGCGGGTGAGGGTGACTGCGAACCCGCAAGAGTGGGCAGGGGGCGCTGGAAATGTCGCACAGGACCCGAGGAGCGCCCTGAGTCGCCGCCGGTGCGGAACCCGGGCTGGGAGATCTGCAGGAGCTGCTCTGAGGTGGGATCTCCCTTCTGGGGTACGGGAAGGCGACCCGGGTTAGTCAGAGCGCCAACGCGTGGCTTTGACCGGAACGAGAGAGAGGGCCCCAGAGGCCTGAGCCCGGGGACTGATGGCTCCTGTCCCCGCTCGCAGTTTTCGGTCATTGCTTTTGCAGTGAGCAGGTTCCTTGGAGGCAAGAGATCAGTATCGACCTGCCGCGGTTGTGATATGTTCCCGGCTCAATTTTTTTTTCCTTAAAAGGCGGCGGGGGTGCTTGCGGGAGGCGTGTGAGGGCCTGTAGCCAGGGGCTCGGTATCTTGCAGTCGATATGAGAGGGGCACTGCTTTAGGGCGGTGACGATGGCAGGAATCCGCCTAGGCCGAGAATTGGGCTCCTGTTAACAGAGAGGATAGGAAGGCGATGCCCGGCGAAACCAGGGTTCCCTGGAGTCAGTCTGAGGGTGGAGGGATCCTCCTGGTAGCCAGCTTCAAGTGTGCCTCATTTGGGGAAGCAGCTGAGCCCCTGACTTGCTGCTTTCTGCCCAAGTGATTTCCCTGCCCTGGGGATGTAATCCTGCTGCCTTCATCCCTGTCTGGAGAAAGATCCTTGGCCAAATTCAATTAAGCAAATATTTACTGAGCTCTTGCTCCCCCAGGGCCTGGCGCTGGTGTGGACAGGGTGGGAGTGGACTAGGCCTGCCCTCCCAGGACTGACTCACTTCCCCACAGGGGACTATGCAAAGATAACCCAGCCCCCATTGCAGGTCCAGGGGTCTCAGGAGGGGGTCTCAGAGAGGTGCAACAGGCTCAGGTCAGACCTGTCTGTAAGCAATGTGACATTTGAAACCAGAGCTTTAAAGATGTGGGAACAGTTGGAGTGGGCATTACAGGGAGTAGGGAGAATGGAGAGAGGCACTTGGGCAATTGAGTCTAAGTGGGAGCAGTAGGGTGCTTAGGAAGGAATCAGGTTTGGCAGCGAACTTGGGTGGGTGCTTCAAGGGACTGAGGGAGCTGCAGAAGTGGACTAATCCCATTGCTCATTAGCTGTGGCAGCCTCCTTTTTTTCCCCTTTTTATCAAAGGAGAGCAGTTATGTGACACCACCACCCCCTTGAGCTCCAGGGAGCTTGTGAAGGAAATTTTCAAAATAAAGATGAGAGAAGGCTCTTTGTAGCCTGGGGCAGCCCTACCAGGCAGGCACCTTGTTCCTTAGGTGGGGCCAAGGAACTGGGTAACCAATACATCCAGTCCCCTTCTTCACCAGGAGCCACCTGCCTTTGGGACAGTGTTTACCTGGTGACTCTGCCTTTAGGCCATGGGTGATTGAGAGCAGTGGCTATGTTAGTTTAGGAGTATCCATCTAAGGGTCAGTGGGAATATGGGGGACCAGGTCATGGTTGGATGACATGGTGTGCCTTCAGTATACCTCCCCTTCTAGGGATGACTAGATGCTTGTATTTGGTTTAAAACACTTCCCGTGTTCCTCTAACAATGTTGATTTTCTGAGACAGGAGGTGAATAAAACTAATTCCTCAGAAGACCAATGTGACTGTCTGCCCTAGATCTGCTCCCTTGCTCCTGGGGATGGCTTTTCACTCCCTCTGAAGGGCCTGTTTATTACTCACCTTGGTAGTATGTCCATCCCCAAACACACGTGTGCACACACACATATCCATAATCTCTTAGTTTTGACTGAGGCCCAGATTCCTGCAGAGAGAACAGGTCCTGCCTCTCTTCATGGGGTGGTGTGGTCTGGGCTGAGCAGGATGAAGCTGCTTTGTTCTGTACCTATCACCTGACCCATTCCAGGGATTTGCCATGGGAATCTGGGTTTGGAACACAGGGAATGGATTCTTCTCTCTGTCCCAAGCTTCCTGAACTTGGTTTCCCAGGAGGAACAGTGCCTGTCTGGACCTCACAAACATTTAGATTGATTCCAGGAACATCTGGGTATCTGGATGGATTTGGCTGCCCAGGACCTCTGCATAAAGCTGCTGGGACAGAGGATTTTTTTCAAAGAAGGAATGCCAAATGCTGGGGTAGACTAGACTTGGACTGGAGAGTGTGGCCTCAGACCAGCTACTTAATTGTCTGGTGTATGAACTTGGATGATAGTGTATCCCCCTTCCTTCTCCACAGGCAAGGACAAGGCCAGTCCTGTGCTAGCCCACACCAACCTCAGGAGACCTAAGGTGCTATTTGGCTATAGAGGTGTGTTTATTGCTGCAGCTGACCACAGCTTACAAGAACTCTAGAGAAGCCAGATTAGCTTGCTGCTCTTTGGAAGACCCCAGGAATGAAACTTGGGATAACTGGGCTCCTAGGGCAGCCTTTGAACCCAGCTTTGGCTAATAAGAATGTGAAAAGAAGTGGACAGAGGCATCAGAGTAGACACCAAGGGTTGGCCCCCAGAAGGTCCCCTATGCAGAGGCCATGTTTCAGCTTGTGCTGTAACACTTGTGTTTATGGGTTAGGAGGCAAGAACTCTAGTGTAGGCATCAGAAGATATGAGATTAGGCCCTGATCCAGCCCTGACCACTGAGCTTTCTTGTCCTCATCTATAAATAAAGCCAAGAGTACTTTACCAGATTCCCTCCAACACACTTGGCTCCTTGCACATATCCACACTGGCAGGGGAAGGAGCTTCATAGGAGTGAGCTGATAGGGACCTCTGATGATCCTGGAGGAGACCAAACCTTATGGAGCCTGAAGAATGGAAACCTTACATATGGCCTTCACCCATTCATGGAGCTAAGATGTACCACCACCTGCTATAAGTTGGGCACTGTGCCAGGCATAGGGGTATAATAGGGATGCAGCATCCACACCCAGTTCTCACATCCAATGGGCAGAAGTAACACATGCATAACTGAGTGCAGGTGGATGAGTGCCGTGCCATGCCATGTCAAACACTGAAGCAGAGGGAAGGGGTAATCTCTGTGGGGTGGAGCTTGGTGCAGTGCAACAGAGAAGTCATGGGCAAGTTGTGAGGTAGCCAAATGAGAGCACCCAGGAGAGGGACAGCAGGGGCATGGGTGGAGTTAGGGTCAGATTGAGCAGAGCTTCGTAACCCCCAGTGAGGTGGAAGGACTTAGATTTAGAGCAGAGGAAAGACACAGACTAATTTAGGCTTTTACAAGATCTCTGCTGGAGCTAGAAATGTACATCAGCGTTAAAGTACTTGCCTACCATGCATGAGGTGCTGGGTTCAATCTCCCCCAAAAAAGAAGAATGAAAAATCTCTGCTAATATAGGAGAAGAGACTGGGCTGGGGCTAAGACCTGGAGGCCGCTCAGGACTATGTAACATTCCAGTGAGGTGGGTGCAGTAGATATGATGAGAGGTGGCTGGTTAAGAGATTTATTTTCAAGAGTAGCAGGTCAGACATGCTGATGGAGAAAATTTTCATCTGAGCCACTTGAAAGACAGAGCTGTCACTGCTGAGGAAGACTTGGCACAACTCCTTCATGAAAGGCAAGGAATCAGGAGATAGGTCTGAGACCCTGACAGATGTCAGCATGATTAGTAGTCAGAAGGAAGAGCAAGGTTGAAGGTAGCAACCTGGGGTCCTTTCAGTCAAGGTGTGTAGGAAGCCAGGGATCAAACGAGGTCACTTAGGGGAAAAGGAGCCAGGCTGGAGAAGGAAATTGTTGAGCCAGGTATATAGGAGCACAGTCATGACAGCCCCCTTGGGAGGCTGCTGAAGGAGGCATCCCAGGATGGCACGTCTCCCATGTCCAAAGCTGTGGTGGGTAAGGAGTGCCAGGAAATAAGTGACATGGGCAGTTCTGGCTGTACAATTTATAGGATCTTTAAAGTTATTAACCATTTCAAGATGAAGACAACAAAGAATTACTCCTAGCACTGGGCCGTCCATAGATTCATAAGGCTAGCCTGGTAGTAGAGACTATGAGGACAATGCTGGGACTGTGGTTTGCAGAAAGGAAGGCCTGGTGAATGGACTTATGGTCTGCCCATTCCCCTTGCTCCCCTTGTCCCCATCTCCTTTACTCTTCCTTTTTCTTGAATGGGTGTGTGGGCTACTAGAGTTGGTCAGACCCAATCTATGAGCCTCACCCTGGCCTCCTGGCCTGGGGAGCCCAAAGTTACACATTAAGTGAAAAATTGCCTACTCCGAGTTGTCACAGCTTCCCTTTCTCTGGACCTCCTACAACCAGCAGCCCCCTGGGGCAAAAGGTAGCAGGAGGCAAGTCCAGGTACAGCAGCCCCTGGCCAAACATGTCTGGGAGCTTCACACAATGGCTTCCTTGAATTCGCCTCTCTTCCACAGAAGCCTGCTACATCACAGAGTTTTGAGTTATTTGCTTCTAAATTAAGGTATAACTCTTTTAGAGATGTCCCTGGAGAATCCATCAAAAAGTCTAAGAAGCGAGTCTGTTAAAAGCCACAGTGCTGGGAGGGGCCTTACAGTGTCAAGACAGGTATTCTTTCTGGCAGCCTCAAACCAGATACAGGCCCTGGCCCCAAGGGCTGTGGTGGCCTGTGGTCAAAGAAAATCTTTCAGGAGACCCCTGCCCCATCAAGTGTCCCTTCCCTGCCTGTGGGATAGAGAATTGCCAGGACCCCTGAGTGGGGTCTAGTCTGAGCTCTGACCCCCCTCAACAAGGCCTGCCCCTGTGAGTTGAGGAGGTTAAGGCCTGTCAAGGTGTTGGGGTGGGGAAGTGGGGACTAATGTGCATTTTTCCCCAGAGCTCAGATACAAGTATTTATAAGAAAGGGCAATTAGCATCTGCCCTGGATTTCACATGAGCTAAGTACCTTCCATGGTACCGAGATTCATGTTATCCTCTACAACCAATGCTATAGAGAAGAGGCCTGTTTTTACCTCACTTTTACAGTCAAAGAGACAGATTAGCTTTCCTTATTGCCTTAGTGAGTGGATCCAGGGCCTCAGACTCATTGAAAGCTGTCTAGAAACCAGAGGTAGCCCAATTTCTTCCTGTGTGGCCTGGCTGTATTCCCCAGTTGGTCCCAGGAAAGATGGTGGATGAGGCCTAGCAACCCACTGACCTAAAATTGTCGTAGTTCTGGGCTCTGCTCTGGGCAAGCTGGTAGGCTGCAGCAAACCTGGGACCTTTTCCATCCATCCCTTTCCATTCTCACTCCATACCCCTGTGGAGTGCAGCTCAGGAGCTGAGCATACCTCCTGTAACTCTATGCCCTAGGACTGACACTTCACCTCTTTGGGCCTTCAAGGAATACTGAAGCACATGGGCTGTGAGGTTCTTTCTGTGCTAACACCAGGATTCCTCCCCAGTTAGGAATGTAAGGCTTACTGCCAGATTGAGCCCACGATAGTGATGGCATGGGAGCTTGGCTCCTCACTGTCAATCTTTGCACTTTGTTTTCTGCCTAAAATTGCTCCCCTTTGAGTTCTTGGTCGTTTCTCTGTATGTTGATGTTAAAAGCCAGGTTTTTCTGCAAGGCCAGCTGGTCCTTACAATTGCTGTTTTTTCTCACTCATAATTCTTAGACAAGGCCACATACAAGGGCATATCTTCAGATCTTTCAACCACACATTCATTTGAGACCTGTTGGGACCCCCTTTCTAGAACAGTGTCTGTGTCCCCAACCCACATGGCTCCTGTGCCTCTTTCCTGCTGCTCTTATTCTTCTTGGCACTAGCCACAGTCTAACCTACTCCCTATTTTATTTATTGTCTCTTTCCTGAGTGTGAATGTAAGCTCTGTGAGGCAAGGACTTAACTGTGTTCACCTCTGAGAACTGAGGTCCCTAAGCCAACATGCCCTAGCAGGCACCCAGGAAGTCGCTATGGCAGGGGAATGAGGGCTGGTGGATGCTCTCATGTTGGGTAACTGGTACTATAGCTCATCTCCAGAGAGGTGTGACTTTTGCCTCAGATTTGGGCACCCAGTGCTAACTACCCCACACATAGACAGTAACTGGGTCGCATCTAGCCTGACCATGTTTCACTCTGGTCAGAAACAGATAGACTCCTAGTATCTCACACTTCAGATACCAGGAGTCCACCTGTATCTGAATCAGACACTCAGGCTGACACACGGCACCTCAATGACACAGTTTGACTCAGTGGAGCCCTGGTCAAGGGGATTCACATAGAAATGGTTATGGGAAAATGTCCTAAGAGGATGAGACAAGATTCTAATATAAGTAAAGGAACATGGTAACAGCCAAGTAGCCTTTCTGGATAGCCCCTCTGCCCCAAGACAGGGAACAGCCTGTCAGTTAGGGCAGCTCAGTACAGGGGAAAGCCCAAGACCTGGGTTGAAGTCCTGGGTCTGTCTGTAAAGATGACCCTGGTGAGTACTTTTCACTCTCAGATTCATTCATTCATTCATTCATTTGGTTCAAGGGCTTGAACCCAGGGATTTGTGCATATTTAGACAAGTGCTCTACTGCCTTCCACCTTTAAATTAGAGGCTCCGAGCTAAGTCAAAAGTACATATAGTTCTCAGTTTTTATTCCAGATTTGAAGTGACTGCCCAAAGCACACTGCGCTAAAGAGAATTCTAAAGCTGTTTTGTGGCTCAGAGGGGAAGCAGTCATGGCTGATTAGTGTTATCTGCAGTGGGTCCAGGAGGTAGAATTGAGACACGTTTGCTAGCAACTAACCAGTCTCACTGCTGTACACCTCTTGCTTCAATTCATTCCCATCTCTCATTCCTTGGGAATGTTGCCCTGACCCCCTATTGAATGAGGATTCTCCTTTGTCTTCAACATTTCTGCAAGCAGCTTGGGTCATTATTGAATGTCTCTTTCCCTCTCCACTGCTGCCATGCTCCCTGCATTGCCCCTGGGTCCAGCCCAATGCCTGGCCCACACCAGCTACTCTCTACACATGAATGAATGAGACAGAGACTCAACCACTAAGTCCTGAAGACCCAGGAACCTCCTCCGAGGTATAAATCTTGCACTAAACTTTATTCCAGCAAGGAACCCCCAGAAGCCTGCCTGTCTATATAAACTGGATGATCACAGAAAAGTACTGAACTGTGTGGTTTCAGCTCTGGGTGTTTGAGGAGTGGGAACAACATTGGAATAGGTGGCAAAGTGACCAGAGAAGGCTAAGGTATGAGAGACCTAGACTCTGTTTCTTGTGGAGGGCCCAGTGTTCCTGTCTGACCTTGGCTGTAGAAGGGTCCATCAGGCTTCACTAGTGGTAAAGATGAGAAAACCTTCCAAACTGCTGAGAGGAGGACCTCTGAAGACCCTCCTTGACAAAGTATTAGAGAACTAGACATCTGCCTCCCTTAGTCTGGCTCCAGCATGCTCTGGACCCTTGTGGGAAAGGCAACTTGACCAGAACTGATGGTGTCCCAGGGGAGACTAGTGCCTCCTGCCTACTGAGCTGGGATAGGGTGGTCAGGACAGGATTGAGGGGAGCTGGTAGGCCATGAGGGTAGGGACTTTGTTTTGACTGAGGGCCTACCCTTGTGCCTCTCTCCATCCCTTGTATGGAATGTCCTCTTTAGCCTTACTTGCCCCAGCTGTATGTGGCCTCAGGCCTGCCCCACCGCCCCCCCCCTTCATAACTTATTATGACCTGTGGACCCTGCCATCCAGCCACTCAATGTTAGTAAGTGTGGGTGTGGGTGGCCTGACCCTAAACCAGGCTTTCATTCGGTGAGGTTGCCCCCTCACCCACTCTGTTACCTCTGAGATACGCTGTGCAAACATATTTCTTGATAAAATAAAATGCTAGGAAGAAAAATAATTAGAGTGTTGCCTCCATTATGCAATTTCTGATTAATCAAACTCTCTTTGTCCTCAGCCAAAATCTATTCATTTCCCTTAAACACTGGGCTGGTGCCAAGCATCGATTTCCTCTATGATAACACCACACACACACGCACATTCCCAGCTTAGCCCTGCCCTATGGTGGAGACTGCACAGAGGCACTGATGAGACTGTTCTTGTCCTCACAGTACAACTCACCTTTTCCAGGGAGCCTCCTAGCCATGCCAGCACTTTCATCCCTGCCTAGCTACTGGGGTTCCTTGACTGAATTTGCACCCTACAAGCACTATATTTGGCTATGTTCTGGGGCAGAAGGATGAACAGGCCAGAGTTTTGGGAAATGTCCCTGTCACTAGCACAAGAAAGCAGCCAGGGCTGGGAGCTTGTAAGGAAATTGAAGGGCTACACAGTATTTGCAGTATAGGGAAACATTTTCCATAGCAGCAACGGAAACCCAACCCCAAGGAATTTACAAGATGAGGAGACATCCTGAACTTTGGAGCTCAGCAGTGGGGCAGCATCAGGGTCAGCTAACCGTCATCCACTGTATCTATCTAAAGGAAGGCCAGAAGGCTTTTCAGAAGATTGTCCAGATATCCCTACCTGTCCCCTTCCTGCACCAAGTTGATCCAACCCTCATTTGATCACTGCAAGGGGCTAGGGTTGATTTAACAGCACCTGCTTGATGCCAGGTCCTTGTAGGCTTATGGGATGTGTCAAAGCAAACAGCAGCCCCTCCTCTGCTATTGTGTTTACGTTGTCATGAGCATAATTCCAGAAGGGGAGAGTGCCCACCCTAAGTGAGTGACGTGGCAGCATGTTAGAGGACAGTGCTGTGGGCTAAAACATTGTGAACTGAGCTGTTTGGTATAGGTTGGGGTCATTGTAAAAAGAGTGAGCAAGGAGGTCACCTGAGGAGGAGACATCTGAGCCTTTGGATTGCGGGGATTTAGGGGAAGTGAGCCACTCAGCTTTGGACAAAGCTTTTCAGGTGGAACAGCTGGTGCAAAGGCCCTGAGCTGAGAGGAAGCCATGTGTTCTGGAGAGTCAGCAGGGAAGTCAGCAAGGGGCCAGTGTGGCAGGGATCTAGGAAGTAGGAAGTATAGTGAGACACAGTTGGAGAACATGGACTGGTCACAGTGCTCTGGGACCCTGGAAGGACTGTGATCCTATCTCTGAATTGAAATGGTAAGGGTCAGGAAACTTCAAGCACAGAGCAATGCACCTGTCTGCTGATGGAGCACCAAGTATAGGGGGCTAGGGACAGCAAGGAAATAAGTGAGGTCACTGTTGCAGTCCAGAGGAGTGGCTGGACATGGCAGGCTCAATAGTAGGTTGTGGACAGTCAGAAGGTCAACTTGAAGGCTCCCCTGAGACCTAGCCCTGACCTGAGGCTCTAAACCCTGTTAGAAAGAAAAGAAGGTAGAGGGAAGGCATGCCAGGCTTGTTATGGCTGCCAGAATACCCTAGGATCCTTGTTGTGGGTACACTGTCACCAACTACAGTCCAATAGTTCATGGATGCACCCCTCACTAAACATCATGCCCAAGCCTTTGGAACCTCCTGTCCTAGAGATAACTGGTAAGTTCCACCCCACTTCCTTCAAGGTGAAACAATTGTGAGGTCCTTCTGCCTCCTGAGCAACCTGTGAGGTCCAGCCAAGGCTCCTTTATGGCTGGAATCTCACTGTGCTTAGTGCCTTCCCTGGCCCTTTCCTGCATCACTCACTTCTCTGTGGATTTTTTCCTGAAAGCCCTGCCTCCATTGATCATAGGTATAAGAATGCCCTGCGCAACTTGAGGACCTGGTCAGGATGGGTTCAGGGGCAGCTGCAGGCTTGGACAGTCCTAAGGATAGCCTTTCATAGGCAAAAGGGCTGGTGCCCGCTACCGAAAGTCACCTGAAGAAGATTCCTTGGCTGAGGGCCTCAGAAGAACCTACAGTGCTTGAAAAAAATGCACATTTCTGCGCCCTTCCTGAGACAGGAATGGGGGAGGTGGGAATCTGCACTTCTCTGAGAGCCTCTGATTTCCCAGTTGGTAGCTTGCATCAGCTAGTCTTAGTACATGAGTATGAGTTTAGGAGACTTCGGAAGCAGGCTCTGGGGTAGAGCAAGAAAGAAAATGTGGCGTGGACAGACAGGGGACACTGCTTACTTTCCAAGTGGGAGAAAAAGGAAAGGAGTACAGAAAAGCAGGAGGGGTTCGGGAAGGAGTTGTCAATTATCTGGCCCCTTCAAATCCTCTCCAGAGAGAGTCCATGGTTGGTGGGGATAGGCAATTGCAGAGCCCCAGAATGGTGAAATCAGACTCCCCACTGAGCTGAGGGGCCTAATTGAAAGTTAACAATTAACTTTCATAGGGAAACGGGTTGGGGGATCCTGAAACCATAGCTGCCCTAGTCAGCAACCTTTTAGACTCGGCTCTCATTGAAACCCCTTACCACATCTCTTGACTGTCATTTCCCTCTCCCTCATAGGTGGAACCTTTCCATTTTAATTCATTTGTTCATATCCAGCCCAAAGGAACATCTGGTTCCATTGCCTTCATTGGCTCAGTGCTCCTCAGGTGGTGCTGACACCTCTCATCTGTTGAGCCTTGGTAGCTGTGGGCCAGAAGGCTGGACACATAGCTGAGTGCATCCAGAGCCAGGACACAGCACAGCGCCACAGGAAAGGGCCTCCCTGGTCATCTCATGTCACCTTTCAGCAGAGGGATACTGATAGGCTGTGACCTGCCCACCAAGAGCAGAGCCATTAGTTGGGTTAGGATTTGTCTGCAAATGGGAGAAACCATTAATCCTAATCCTTCCTACTATCCACTTGGACTCTGGCTTCAAATTAAGCAGGGAACTTAGAGGAGGCAAAAGGAGGCCTGTTTTTAAGGGGAGACCTGCTGCCAGTCTGTGGTGAGGGCAGCATAGAGAAGCAAATCCAGTGGTCTGGGCCCTAGTGACCACAGAGTGACTACAAAGAATCCACAGACACAAAGTCACATGATCCCAAGCCAGAATCAGTAATATCTTACATATGCCTATGCTATCATTTTTCAAAAGTTTGCAGGAGCTTTTGTGATAAATGAAATATGAAGCCATTTACAAGCATTATAGAAAGTTCAACAAGCAGAAACTCTTTTTATCTCTATTATCAGTGCTCACTGGGTGAATAGGTGCTCTCCATTCTCACTATAAAGCATGCTAGCCTATGTCTGTGGTAGGCCAAGCACCCCTGAGAATTCCTACTCAGACCACTGTGAGTCAGCCATGTTTGTCTCAAAACTGTTTATGCAATTTGTTCTTACTGTAATTATATCCTTGAATATTATATAAATTGATGGAAGGCAAGTGAAAAAGGGGCTTCTGTGGAAATCAAAATGGATACTTTGGAAAGCCGCAAAAGCTGTGGTTCAACTTGATATGGATGAGACAGAAGTTTGGGACAAGGAATCATAATAACCTAGGGTTTGGATTCTGATTACTTGGTCACCTCACTGATGAAGAAAGTAAACTGGACATTGCACAAAGTGTGCTGTAGGTTTAAACAAGGACAGTGCCAGCAACTCCAGAATGTGAACCTACATTCCAGGAAAAGATCTCAGCCCTCTTCAGACCTAGGCATGTGAATGTATGTGTATTCTGTTTTAAAGTACTTATGTATCTTTTTTTTTCTTTTTGTTAATAGGGATTATTTAACCCAGAGGCACTTAACCATAGAGCTACATCCCCAGAGCCTTGATAAGTTGCTTAGGATCTCTCTAAGGTGCTGAGACTGGCTTTAAACTCAACAATCCTCCTGCCTCAACTTCCTGAGTTACTGGGATTATAGAAGTGTACTACCACACCTTTCCCTTATGTATCATTTCTTAGGACCCCCTACTCACATTTCAGTAGGCCAGCCAGCCAGCCAGCAGGCCCAACTTTGATTCTAATGGATATTAGAAATATATCTGTAATGTTGGAATCTGCAGGTTGTTTTTTTTTTCTTATTGTTCTGAGATTTTTTTTATTATTATTATTGTTTGTTTTTTGCATGATGGGGAGGTCATTCTACTTGATAAGGTTATAAACTATGGTCTGCAGCAGAGACAAGGCCACAAAGAGAGCTCCTTGGCAACATAGCAGAACTCCCAGAACAGGCCAACCTGGAAATTACTTTCCTCTCCCTAGGAAGCAAAGGATCCATAGAACTCCCAGACTACCCTAGTAGAGAGAATCCAAGGATAACCTCCGAGGAAGGGATGTGGGAGGATATGGAGCAAGAGCCACACAAAGCCTAGCAGACTGATTTCCCCAGAGCCAAGACTGTCAAGGACCCCATCCCAGTGTGTGCTGCATGCAGAGTTCACACTGTCCCCATCGTTACTCCCAAAGGCTCCCTTTTTTTTTTTTTAACACAGGACTACAATGCTTGGACCTTAGAGTCTCAGACACACAGTGCTCATCGCACAGAACTCACATGCAACCAGTTGTCATCGCTGGTCAAAGGCTCCCACCTTATTTAGCAAACTGTGAAGTGATCGAGATGGTGTTTCCAAAAGGGCTAGATCTGATTGGGATGAGAGTAGGCAGCAAGAATCTCCTTCGAGGAAGGCTCCAGGGTGGTGGAAGAGAAAGTGGAGGGGTTAGCAGAAGCTTTAAGAAGACTCTTGTCCCACTTAAGAGAAGGAGCTGGAAACTGCTAAGTTTAGGGTCTTTAAGAGACTGGCCTGCAGCTCTTGGAGAGGGGGTAAGATGCCCATTTGAGGAGTATTTGTGGAGAGGAGCAAGAGGGACCAAAGGAAGCCTGGGCATGGAGGCAAGTAGACAGAGGAGCCCCTAGCATCCAACAGAGCTCTGAGGGCTTCAGGAGCTATTCATGGGTCAAGAGAGGCCTCAGGGCCTGAGTTTCAATATGGACTACACTGTGACCCCTCTAATCACAGGCATTTAGGAGAGGTCATGTTAGGTAACATGCTCAAAGGGAGTGCTGGGAAAGCTTCTGAGTTTTGTTACAAACATTTTTTTGATGTTCATCCATCTACCCATCCATCTGCTCTCCAAATCTTTCAAACGGCACCTGCTTCAAGGGAAATAGAGCTGGCAACTAGGGAAGGGAAGACAGAGTAGAAACCTAGACCAACCCACAGTGGGGACCCTGAGGAAACCACCACAGTACTATCAGGGAGGGCTCCTCTGGAGGAGCCAGTAGCCCCAAGGCTGGAAAGAGCCAGTCTGTGGCCAACCCTTCCTTCTCTTTGAGTCCCACCACTGACTCAGCCACATACCACACTTGGTTTAAGATCACATGGGCCTGAGTGATGTGTCAAGATTGAGTCTACTAGGCTCAGAGAGAAGGAGTCTCTCCCTAAGCCTTTTCAAAGGGGGACATTTTCAGACAGATGGGATGGGGTGGGGCACCGTGGCTATGGGGATGAGAGATACAGCCAGGGTGGAAGGAACAAAGGAGGAAGGAAGGGGTAATCAGGCTTCCCCAAAGGGCAATTCCTAGGAGAGTGGCCTGTCCCCATCTTTGTCACCATGTTATTGGCATCAAGGCAAACAGGGGTTTTTATCTCCTCAGAAATCTGTGACTTTTTAGTTCCAAAATATGTGTTGTAGCAAAAGCCTAAAATCCTCAGGCCCTTTGTACAGTCACACTGGCCAGGTGAAGAGGCACAGGGCAAGCCAAAAGTCAGTGTGTATGCATGTAGCTGTGTTCTCAGTACTCACGGGAACACCTGCTCCTTGCTGGCTCTGCTCAGTGCTAGTATGTGGTGTTGATAGCCAGCCAGCTGCCCTGCCTTTCTCCTGGAGGCCCAGTAGAGAGCTGGACAGCCAGCCATTCAACAAGAACATTTCAGATGGTCAGGCTAGAAAAGCAGGGAATATGTGTCCCTACCTCCAAGACGAACATGGGCATAGGTGCCCGCCCAACACACTCCAGCATACACTATGGTTCCATGTTTAACTCTCACAATGCATGTCTAAATGACATCACATGCTGTAACATGGAAGTGCTTCTCCCTGATCCAGGAAAACTTCTGCCTGGTGCCCTAGCCCTGTCCTAGGACACAGCCCATCCACACAGCTCTCACCTGCCCCAAGTGAGAGCCTCCTCTCCCTGATGAGAAGCTTCCTCCAAAGCCTGAGATTTCCAGGGGCAGCACTCAGACTTGGAACCCCATGCTCACAGAGGTGGGCAATGTTTCCAAGGGCTTTCCCCACATCCCCAGACTGCTATGGGCCACAGGAAATTTACTGAGTTCCTTTCTGCCCTTTCTTTGGGGGTAGCTTTTGGAATTGCTTAGGCCCTTTGTGGCAACTGTTCTTCACTATATCTTCACTATATCTATGTCTTCTGCTGTATGTTTGTCTCCACAGAACTGGCCTTTATCAGGAATGGCCTGGATGTCTTATTTATGGTCTTATTATGGTCTTCTCAACTAGAATATAAGCTCCTTGATGCATAGACTCGGCTTGCCCCCCAACAGTATCCCTCTGCCCTGTGCAGGGCCACACAAACTGGGGCTTGACTGTGAGGGGGCACAGTATTGATCACAGAAGGCTGATAGATTACTTGCCCACAGAGATCTGAGGGTGGTGAACCTCAGGTCCACGTGCTGAGTTATTCAGGAGTAATGAGTGAAGCCATGGAGGATGTCCAAGCTGAACAGTCAGCTAGAACTGAGCCAGAATGGGCTTGACCCACTTTTCTGAAACAAGAGGTAGCCTCTGGTCTAAGGACAAGAAGTACTGTGTTGCCTCTATAGACTTAGAGCCCTAACGCTGGATGCCCTACCAGAGAACACCTCTGAGCCCAGGCTTCCTGTGCACCCCATCTGTGTCCCCAGGAAGTAGTGGGGACAAAGCCCAGCTTCTCAGCAGGGGACTGGGCAGCCACCAGACCATACAAGGTGGCCCAAAGCCACAGCCACGTGAACACTGCTAGCCCTTCCTATGAGGATGCTAATCCTTTTATTTCTCTCTCAACCCTTTTCCTTCAAGGAGAAAATCCCAGTTTGGTGCTAGTGTGGCTCTCACAGCCTCCAGCAGGCGCGTATCCCTGTTGTTTAACAGAGAATGGCCTTGGCTAGCCGTTATGCAGGCACCAGTCCCTGGCTAGTAGCAAAAGTAGTTCCTTTACCCTGATTTTAAATTATTTCTGTCTGTGGTGAGTGACTTTAGCTTTATATTTAAAGTCAAAATGTGAAGTTCTTTTTAAAGTACAGTTATTCAAGTAAAAAGGTAAATCCATTTAAAGAAAAACTGATCAATAGCAGCAAGTAATAATACCCAAATATATCCATATTAGGCAGTGAAATCAAGATGTCAAGGGGCAGAGAGCTGAATGGAATTTGAACCTTATAGATTCCTAGCTGGTTGACCCTAAGGAAGACCCTTCCTCTTTTTAAATCTTTGTTTCTATATCTGCAAAGTTGTGGTCACCTCCCAAGCCTATGATGCAAGATAACATGTGTGCCAGCATAGGCAGGTGCCACAACACCAGGCACAGACAGATGTGGGATGGAAGTACATTTGACCCCCAAGCATCTCTAGCCTTGGGCCTTTGAGCCCAAGCTTCCTGTATACCTTTCTCCTCGGGGTAGCCTGTGGTCCAAGGAGGCATGCTTTAGATGTGGAGAGTCCAGCCAAGCTATAGCTGGGGTCTATGGCCTTCTCCCTGACCCACCATGCCTGGCCTCCCTGGATTACCCAGCCCTTAGCTATCCCCAGTTATCAAGAACATATGTGGAAATACGTCCATGAAGAGTCTGCCTGAACCCTGTAATGTGACCAGGCCATTATAGTGACCTGTGGGACAAGACTGCCAAGGGGATCTAACTGGAGTGGCAGAACCTCCAGATATGGTATCTTGGAATTTGTGGATTTCCCTTCACCCTGGGAAGAACCTGGACTGATAAGGAAGGGAAGTCGGACTGACAAGAGGCAGGCCCCACAAAGGACACCTGGCCCCTTAGAGACCACTAAGGAACACCATAGTGGAAAAGGTCCCCTAGGGTCCAGGCCTGGTTCTGGGAAAACCTAATGAGGGCTATAATGCTTGGGCAGAAGAGAAATGTTCAGTATGTCAGCTTAAAGTAGAGAGCACAATGCCAGTAAACCAGGCGTAAAAGGGCAGTGGAAAATGTTTCCATATTAAGAGGAAAGGAAACTGATTATCAGTGGTGGCCACAGGCACAGGCTTTTCCGGACCTTCAGTTTCTAAAATAGAGCCACAGAGGGAGCTGACCAGAGAACAGTGGTTCCAGAGGGCAAAGGAGAAGACCTACTCTTTAAAAGAAGGAGATGGAATTGTCATGAGTAAGCTTGGCCCTGCAGGTTCTCGTGCTGGCCTGGGAGGCATGGGAAGTACCTCTGGACTACTGAATTAGGCAACCTGATGCCAGCAGTATATAAATCACCCGCATGCCTCAGGTGTAGGTTCAGGGAACCCCACATGCATTCTTCCTGCCAGTTCCAGCAAACCATGAGACACAGACTGCCTGTGGGGTTGGGCCTCCCCTGCTCTGCCTAACATCTTTGAAGAAGGGCCTATAATCAGAAACCAGTGATCTCCATCTGCTGCCACTAGGCTACCCTCCCTCTACTCCCTCCAGGTTACCACATAGCGATTGGGTACCAGGTTTGAGCTGACAGGTAGAAGGGCCACCACTGCCAGGACAAAAGGCATCTGAGCAAACTGCAGGGGGTGGGCATGAGCAGTGCTGAGTCATAGCCCCACTCATGGCACAGTTCAGCCTCCATGGGGGACTCCAAGGCATGGCTAGGGGCAGGTAGGTGCAGGTAGTCCCAAGGCAGCTCTCTTGGGGTAGAAAGGGCTCATCAGTCCACAGTGGGGGCCCTGCCTCCTGCTGCCACCCCCAGGCCTAGAACCACAGTCACTGCTAATCCCTTACACTGGGGCTTGACATACTCTCTAAGGTTCAAAGGCATTGGGAAAACTAGAAGCCTATTAGTGTGCTAGGGGCATGACCTTTCACTGCCTTGCTGGCCTTGTGGCCTGGGCTACCCATTACTTCTTGGGGTCCTAACCATTGTCTCCAGCAGGGTTGGCCATCTGAGTGACCCCTGTGTGAGCCTCAGAAATATATGCATGCCTTTTTGTCCATTCATAGTCCAAGTGCTGGTTCATCTCCCTAGTGAGTCTAAACTATCTCCTTGGCATAGGTCTGTATATGGAATCATTAATCCACCTTGTTTCACCCATTCTGGTTGCCTACACTCAGTGTAGGGTAAGCTTTCCTGAGAGACCCAGAAGGGAGGGTAATAGGTAACCAGGATCTAGAGAATGCCCTAGCCTAAGGGCTAGGCTGCTTGTCCCCAAGGAAGTGGGGCACAGTGGTAAGGGAGCTCTGCCTGTAAGCTGATAAGCCTTTCTACTCCAGAGTTCACCTGGCTTACCTTGGCTTGGGCAGTGATATCTCAGTGACCTTAGCTCTGGACTGCCTTCCCCAAAGTGGGGCTAACTTGGCTGGCTTTTACAAGGAGGCCCTGGTAAAGGCTTCTGGGGAGAGATTGGGATGGGGTGTGGGACAGGTTAGTGGCTGGGATTCCCACAGTCTAGCTCTATCCTGGTAGGAATAGACAGCCCTGGGCATGGTGTTGTGTTGCCAGGGTTGTGTGCCCAACAAGGGTTGAGTCTTCAGCATCACAGACTGTAAAGTCAGGCCAGGGAAGAGCAGTGACATTAGTATGGAGAGGGCATCCACAATGCAGAGACCCTGAGAGAAGTGGCACCAATATCCTTCTACAACCATGTCCCTGTCCTGGTCCAGGGCTGTCACCCACACCTGTTTCAGGAGCAGACTAGAAAAGGACAGGTCTAGAGAAGGGGCATCATGATGTGAGAGCAGGTCAGTCTGCCAAGCAGTTAGCAAGGACCAGGTTCAGGGGCCTGAGGGGCAGACAGAGAAGATATTGAAGGGCATAGTCTTATGTGTATGCTAAAATATCTGTCTTTGAGATTATAGACAGTGTGGGGACTTTCAGGGGAGGGATACCTGAATGGACTTAGGGTTTGGGATTGCTCCCTGACAACCTTTGGGTAGGTGAGTTAAGGAGACCTGGTAGGATGGAGTTTATCAAGAGCTAGAGGTCAGGAGAGCTAGTTTCCCAAACTTTTGGGCAGGAGGCATAGGACTGCAGGCTCAGACCTGGAGAATTTGTCATGCTTTATGTGCCTCAAGCTCTATTGCTATGGAATAGGGGTAAGGTTAGCTAGAACTCAGTGATTTAATCAGTTTACATATCTGTACTGAACCCTTGCCTCGGCAGAACAGAGTCCCATACCATAGGCTGACAACTCCCCTAACACCTGCTGCTTCCCCTAAAATCTCCTTTCCATAAATGGTCCCTGCTTCCTGCATGCTGACCAGTCCTGGGATACCCTGAACACCTCCTTGCTCTCACCCAGCCACCACTCCCATCACCAGGCACTGCTCCCTACCACAAATGTCCACTGCATCTGCCTTACCAGCCCTCACTCACATAGCTACTCTCTCACTTGGATGTCTGTGTGCAGGACCCTCCCCACTAGTCTAGCCTCAGCCCAGAAGCCAGGTAGTTGCTGGTCGTAGCACTTCTCGCCCAAGCCATGGCCAATTCCCACTTGCCAGGTAACCTCAGCACTAGCTGTCTTTCCTGACCCTCAGACTGGCCAGGTACCTTCCCACCTTTGCACCAGCAGTTCCTTCATTCTCACCTTCCTACCTGTCTGCCTTCTTTACCACCTGTTCATAGTCCTCTCATCTGTTGGGAGCCTAGCCCTGGCTGCCTTTGCAGCTTCCACTGCCCCACCTGTGACCCTCCTTCTCTGGAGCTCCATTTCTACCATAAAATTTGACACCTTCTGTCATTCATTGTTTATGTACTGTCAGTGGTCTGGCTTCTACTGTCACTACCTGAGCAAACTCTAGGACTGGGTCTTCATCTGCTTTGTTCAATAGTGCCACATCCCCACTGCCATCAAGTGTCAAGCTCAAACCCACAACTCAGTAAGTCTGAGATAACAGAGAACCCCTGAATTATCTTCTCTCAATCCCACTTGCTGTACCACAGCCAGTCCCCCCTCCTTCATAGCCACCTCTGCTTCCAGGACACCACACAGATACACATCTGCAACAGTACACATGCAGCTGGACACATTCAAGTAGGTCCACACACATGCCCCACATGTCAACATGGGCATGGACCTGCACATGCATACCCAGAGGTATGTACCTGTCGCTGTCACAATATGCGGCTACACATATAGCTTAAACCTCTTCTGTGGCTTTCTCTTTGATGAAGTAAAACCAAGGCCCCAGTTAGACTTCTGTTCTGCCTTGCCTCTTTCTCTCATCTTGTACCTCTGTCTTCTTTGTGCCTAGCCATTCTGACCAGTGACCACAGTTCATCTGTACCATCCCTAACACACATACACCACAGGACTTTTGCACATGCTCCTCCTACAGTGGCGTCATGGTGGGAAACCTTGAGTGCCTTTACTCATAAGCAATTTCTGGGTCAGGTAACAATGAAGTCACTCAACTTTTAGCCTATGCCTCTGGGCCAACTGTCTTCAGGTTCCATTTTTAGGACCTCAAGGTCCATTAAAACCCAGGTTAGACTAGAAAAAGGATTGGTATAGTGGCTGGAGAGGTGACTCAGCAGTTCGAGCACTTATCTGGCACGCACAATGACCCAGGTTCAAACCCAGCACCACATACACAACTAAGTGTTGGGTAAACAAAGACCTGATGAAAAATAATAGATTCTTTCTCTCTCTCTCATTCTTTCCCTCTTGCTCTCTCCTTTTTAAAAAAAAAGGAATTGGTATAATATCAAAGAAGCCAAGGCTCAGAGCAGGTGAGACTGTCCTAAGGTCACATTTGGACCTCCCTACATTTGTGTCCAGCCCTGTCCCCAGTCAGTTCCACTACTCTGAATACTCCAAATGTGAATGAGTCCCATAGAGCTACAGGGAGAATCCTGGGTGGGTCCTCAGCTTATTTGGTTATGGTGCTCCAGTAATTGAGTGATCTAAAAGAGGGTGCCTCAAGCAGGAGACCTGCCATCAAAATTATCTGTTTATTGTTAGCTACCCTTACCCCATGTAGGTTCCATTGTGTGCAGTTGCTGCCTGAACATAATTTCCCCTTTACTCCTGCACTGTGGCTGCCTATGCACACTAAAGGCCAAGTGGCCAGCCCCTGGTTCAGGGCTTCCAGACAGCTTCAGTTTAGACCTTGTGCTGGTGGAGCACATATTTCCTGAAGTACAAATAAATCATACATCTTCAGATCAAGAAACATCTCTGCCTGCCGCTTGGGACTGAAGGCAGGATGAGTGTAGTTTACTCTCTTCAAGTCCCCTGTGCTAGGCTGGAGGCCACCAGTGCAGGGCATAATGGACGATGTGAACAGAGGGAGTTGGGGGTGGGGTTTGCTAGCACCCCTAGGTGCCAGACCTATGCAGGTTGTCTGCCCACAGGACCTTCCCAGCTCAGAGCTAAAGACCACTAAGAGCAGCCCTCTACCTACAGGCTTCTCTTCTGCACCACATGGCCCTTTCAATTTCAAGGAAATTTCCCAGTGGAAGACTCTATATAGAAAGGTAGGGCAAGATGCAGAGAACAGAGAGGTTCCAACAGCAAGAGGGATGGAAGTGGGGAGAGGCACCCCACTGATGGTGGGGAGGCAACACATATGTCCTAACGCATGAAAGAAGCTAGAGTTTTAGTGCAGAAGCCAGACAAGAGGTGCTACAGATGGGAGCAGCTTGAGGAGAGTCAGGATGATGGAGCAAGCCCTGCAGAGAACAGCCTGTGCTGGGCCCACAATGTGTGGGGGTTTGGTAGGGACCTGAGATGGGCAATTGTGCACTGCCAGGAAATGGCCAGTATCCTAGTCTGTTCAGGTGTGGTTCTACACCAAAGCAAAGTACTGCCTCACCTGACCCAGTTCTAGGGTTTACATGTTACCTGCTAGACTAGACCATGTTCCAAGAGAGGGGTCACAGGATGTTCCAAAGGCACCCACAAGCCTGCTTTTCTTAGTTAGCAGCAAACAGCTTGGGAAGTTCATTTTGGAGAAACTCGTTTTCTGGGTTATCTTTGCCCAACACTGACCAGCTGCCAAAGGATTCATCAGTTGATGCCTGGCTGTATCTCATATTGTAAAATACTGAGTTGAGAAAAATGGTGATGACGGGGACATCCCCAGGCAGGCCTCTCTGGGGAGAGTGTTGATAATCATGCTGGAGTGATGCCACTAGCAGGAAGGGGCCTGGGTGCTCCCAGCAGCTGCTGGGAAGATGTTAGCATATCAGACTGAGGGCTGCCAACACCCTTTCCATCCCAGTGGGTTTTCTGGTGGGGTCAGGTTGTTAATACGGACAAAGGAGCAGCCACAGGGTTCTTTGACCTTTGCTTGCTGACATTTGACAGCAGAGAGAGGCAAGTCCCAGGTGTGATTAAATTCAGGGCCTTGTCCATGCCATGACATTTGCTTACAAACCTTTTCCTAAGTTCATTGAAGGAAATATAGGAAATAGAGTAACATGCAAAAGAGAAAAAACTCCCCTGAGATTCCACAGCCATGAACTCATTGCTGCTAGGAAACCAGCGCTCAGACCTCTGCTTGCGCAGCACATGCATGCATGAGCCCTCCAGCCCACTTGTAGACCTCATATATTATTATCCTAATGCAGATGCTCCTGGAGCATCCACTCTGTGCCATATCAACATACATCTTGAGGCTTCCATTCTCAAGCATAATTTCAACCTCACTGGGATTCAGCCTCATTGAATGATCCTTTTATTTAGAGAGAGAGAGAGAATCAATTTTTATTGAGTTTTTCACATGGCTTTCGTTGCTCTGACACTTAGTTGTGTACGTGGGTGCTGGGGTTTGAACCTGTGTACTCGCGCATGCCAGGCAAGCACCATAACCTCCAAGCCACTGCTCCAGCCCACTGAATGACCCTTTTAATCACTGCTCTCAGCAGAGATGCTTCTAGGTTGTTCCCTGGTACACTCTTCTTCCATGACTGCTTGGAAGGTAGGACTGTAGAGATGTGGGAAAGTTGTTCAACTTTGCTTTTCTTCTCTTTTTCCTTTCACCCATATGCAGGTTACTGTTCTGCTCATGGTTTGGGCAAGGCAAAGATGGGCCTTGCTCACCTGGAACCCCTAATCAGGGAAGAGACTGCATCAGCATACAAAGTCATACAGGTCATATGTTAGCTGAGGGCTGCTGTGGAGGCAGCAATGAGGAAAGGACAGGGCAGGAAATGGAACTCAGCCAAGGAGGCAAGAATGGGGATGAGCTAATGCTCACAGTAACAGGGACAGTGGGGTTGTGACTGCTACTGACTGGCATTTGCAGAGTGCCAGGCTCTGTGCTGAATATATTATTCCTCACAGATACCTGTGATTGGTGAGCGACAGGCTCAGAGCTTTAGAGGAACATGCCTGAGGCCACATATCTGGTAAGAAACCAAGGGTAGTGGGGAGTTTGAGACTGAACAACCTGAGAGCAGAGGGGAGACACCAAGATTTGACCCAAGGAGAGAGATGGCATCAGAATTGCTGTTGAAAGTAGGTGAGCCTAGCAGGCCAGACAGCATGGGAGGCCACACTACCAGGAAAGGACAGAATCTTGGGGCCAGGGAAAGATTGAGCAACCCAGGGCCTGATTTAAAGCAGGATCGCTGGGAGTAGTGGTGGAATATTTGTGAGGGGTAGAGGACAGGCAGGCATGCAAATAACAGGGAGGAAGATGGAGTGCCATTTTCTGTAGGTCCTGGAGCAGGGAAAGTCAGGAGAGCAGAGGCAGCTGGGGCAGATTGAATTTTAGAAACTGGCTGGCAGGGTCTGTCTTCTTCAGGCCTTCCAACCCAAGGGCCTGCCATAGGGGAAAAGGGATATTAGAAGAATGAATGCTGGTCATGGCAGAATGGCTGAGGAAGGCAGGTAAGAAGTATGCTTATAGCAGGTACCTCCCTGGGCTCCTAATCAGGGTCAGAAGCCTGAGTTCCCTGATAAAAGGAGACTGGCCCAGTTACCCATCATGTTACGAGGGTGTTTGGGGGTTTTCCCCTCCCCTTGTTTTTGATAGGATGCTACAACCCTGTCCCCAGCATAACTATTCCTTTTCAGTGCCCAGGCCCAGTCAGGGTCAGTTCCACCTGAGACTTAGAGGCCTCTGATCTTCCCTGCCTAGCCTGAACTCAGTGATTCCCACTATCCTTGGAAGGTTCCCTGGCTTCTCCTGCCTTCCCAGACTTACTTCAGCATCGTACCCTGTTGTACAGACCCTGCTAGCCCCAACCCCTGCCTCACCACCCAACCAGACAAAAGGCCACCTCTGCCCATTCCTTAAGGCCCATCCCCAAGCCACTGTCTGCTTAAGCACCCTGTAGAACCCCTACAGTCTGCAACCTCGGCCTTCATTTGGTCCCTGTCCATCTATTTGCTCTTGGGGTTGGCCCAACAGAGTACCTAGGAGGGAAGACAATGGCCAGGCCTCCCTCCTGGCACATGTCCTGCTCTGTGAGAGGAGAGGTGGTCAGACCCTGCAAGGGGAAGTGAAAGGCAGGGAGGCATCACCAGAACCCCACTGTAGAAAAGGGTGGGGCTGAGCTCCACATCAGTGCCCTTGGAGAATAGAGCATCAGGAGGGTATCACAGTAGAATCATATTATTGAATCCTAGTCAGATGCAGAGGGGCAAGAAGATGAGGTCAGCTGGGTCCAGTGAGCAGGTGGGCAGAAGTGCAGGTGGGCAAAGGCCTTGTACACCTCACTCCTCTCCCTCACACACCTGGCTTCAGACAAACTGAACCACCCAAGAGAAGTGGGGCAGGCATTAGCCAGGCATGTTTGTTTTGCTGTGATTTTGGCACTAACCCTGCAGCACTCCAGAGGAGCAGGGAGTCAATGGATTATTCCCACGTTTTCCAAGGCCTAGTTAGCTGCTCTCTTTTCCTGTCCAGCCTGAGGTGGGGCTGGGAGGAGGAGCTGCTGGCTGCTCATGCTGTTGTCTGTTTGGCAGGTGAAGGGCCGGATGCGCTGCTGGGAGCCAGAGCAGCCTGAGGCAGGGGGGCCACAGGGAGCACAGGGCCCTCCAGCTGAGCTTAGCAGCATCGCCACAGCAACCAGCAACCAGACGGCAGCAGCCTAGGCAGACGCAAGCAGACGGCTTCCCACCGTGGCCGAGGACAGGGAATGACTACAGCAAATCAGGCCACGCTGCTGGAAAGGGAGGTGGAGTGTCACTAGAGGAGAGGGTGCGGCTACCGCCCCACTGCAAGGAGCGCCATGCCAGCTGGAGAAGAGGCACTAGTGCAGGGGCTGTGGTGTGACATGGCCTGACCCCACAGCCAGTGCTGAGCTCTCCCCAGGGTAGCTGACTCTTGTCTGCTGGGTGCATCAGCCCACATCTTGCATTTCTCACTGTAGCCATCCCCACTTCGTGGCAAGAGGGAGAGGCACCCATCCTGTGCCCCACATCTGGGCCCGCCGCTGCCGGACCATGGGATGTCGGCAAAGCTCAGAGGAAAAAGAGGCGGCGCGGCGGTCCCGGAGAATCGACCGCCACCTGCGCTCAGAGAGCCAGCGGCAGCGCCGTGAAATCAAGCTGCTTCTGCTGGGCACCAGCAACTCAGGCAAGAGCACTATCGTCAAACAGATGAAGATCATCCACAGTGGCGGCTTCAACCTGGAGGCCTGCAAGGAGTACAAGCCCCTCATCATCTACAACGCCATTGACTCACTGACTCGCATCATCCGGGCCCTGGCTGCCCTCAAGATAGATTTCCACAATCCTGACCGTGCCTACGACGCTGTGCAGCTGTTTGCACTGACAGGTCCTGCAGAGAGCAAGGGCGAGATCACACCTGAGCTGCTGGGTGTCATGAGGCGGCTATGGGCTGATCCTGGGGCACAAGCCTGCTTTGGCCGCTCCAGTGAGTACCACCTGGAAGACAATGCAGCCTACTACCTGAACGACCTGGAGCGCATTGCTGCACCTGACTATATTCCCACTGTTGAGGACATCCTGCGTTCCCGGGACATGACCACGGGCATTGTGGAGAATAAGTTCACCTTCAAAGAGCTCACGTTCAAGATGGTGGATGTGGGTGGACAGAGGTCAGAACGCAAAAAGTGGATCCATTGCTTCGAGGGCGTCACTGCCATCATCTTCTGTGTGGAGCTTAGTGGCTATGACCTGAAGCTCTACGAAGATAACCAGACGGTGAGTGGGGCCCAAGTTTCCACTACTTGTTCTGGGGAAGCAGGTGGACTCATGCAGGCAGGGAGAAGCTGCAGTCAGTAGAACTTGAATCATGCCTGGTCCAGCCACATGTGTCTGCAGTGGCTCTAATGAGAGGGCATGTGTCCCCTTAGGAAAAACATTGTGGAGCATGGTGGGCATTGCAGGACCTCAGGGTCACTTCTGCTACCAGAATGTCAGACTTCAAGGGGGTTCCTGGCAAGCAGGGTTATGCTTGGCCCTCAAAGTTTCCCTGTTCTGCTGTTGCCCTGGCCTGAGGGAATTCATTCCAACCTATGTGGCCAACAGGCTCTTGATGTTGACACCTTCCAGTCCATGCCCAATGGCTCCACCAAGGGCAGTGCACCAAGCAGGAACATCACCCCACAATCAGCTATAGACATCCTCTCCCTGCTGCAGATGACACTGCCCTTGTGGTTCTTGGTGACCTCAGATGACCAGGTTCCAAAGTCAGCCCCCTCAATGCAGTGAACAGATCATGCCCATGCCTGAAGCCTGAGGTCATAGAGGCCACAAGATGAAACAGAAGGGGAGATAGGCCCCTGGCAAGGAGATGGTGGGTAGCATGCTCAGGTCTAACTGACACCAAAGGCCCAGTGCGGAAGTTACATCTTTAAAGGCTTCAAGAGAAAAAGGCCTTTAAGGATACAGCTTATTAGTAGAGGGCTTGCCTAGCATGTAAGAGGCCCTGATTCAGGTCCTATACTATTTAAAAAAAAGAGAGAGATATAAGGAAGGAAGAAGACAGGCATTTGTCTCTGGGAGTTGGGGAAGTAGGGACAAACGGTTCTTCAAGGAACTATGAATGGATCTGTGGGTGCTGTAGGGCTTAGGGAGCAGTAATGATGTTGGTGAGGGGATTTTGCAGACCTGGCACCTCCATCATGCTGAGAGATGAAGATCTGTCCTCTACACTTTGGAGCACTGGACCTCCAGGGTCAGTTGCAAGGATGGGGTTCCTTCCTTCATCTGGTCTTAAGGCAGGTGGTGGCTTTTTTATTTGGGTTCATCCAAGGGTTCTAACTTTGGGCCTGTCACCCCAAAGGGAGTCAGTGAAGGCTCCAGGGTGTGGTCACAGTGCTGGGTGCCTGAGCATTTTTCTGGGCAGAGAGAGGGTCCAAGGCCTTTTTGTCAGGTGGCCATGAAGGCAGGAGGCAGGATTCACCTCCTCTTCCCTCTTCTTCATGCATCTTGGTGTATTCCCATAATTATGTCCAGGTGTTGATGGACACAGCTCCAGTGGCTGGGGTGAGGAGCTGTATAGATGCTGAGTCTACTGGAAGCTGGTGGCCTGTGGTCTGCCCTATTCCCAGGCTGTGTCTGTCAGTGAGTGAGTGGTCTTTGGGTCTTCCAGCCCCTTTTATTCCTCTGGCTGCTCCCACTTTAGCATCATGTGTGGTTTTGGATAGAGGTGACATCCCAGCCAATAAGCAAGGTCAGGCTTCCTTCATAAAACATTACTGTAGGGGCTGGAGCAGTGGCTCAGTGGTTACAGTACTTGCCC
>PVKS010020962.1:16776-36054 GCA_004027875.1 Aplodontia rufa | reverse complement strand
GGTAGTTGTTTGTCAAGGTTTTCTTTTGGCTCCAGCCATGGTTTACATTCTTAAGTTGTATTTATAGCCTTGTAGTGTCTCCCAATAGAGGCAGTTTTAGGTCATGCTGCTCTCTGTGTGAGTACTCTGGACAAGGTGGAGTTTGTCCAGTTCTCACATTAACCCCATCTGCACCTCACCCCTCTTCTTGTTACTTAGAGGTCCCAATCATGGGCCTCGTCAGGGCCCTTTCCAGAAAGATGACCATCAGTTAATATTCTCCTTTTTGACCCACATTATTCTGCCTACACTGACTGCTCTTCTTCTTCTGCCTCATCCCCCCTCTGTTTTAGGAATCCCAAACTGCTTTGGGGGTTTGGGCAATGACCAATTGGATTACTTCTGGCTGAAAAAATGGGCATCATGAGGCAAGCAGTTTTGGGTCTTCCCCTGGGAATGTTTGGGTCAAATAAGGCATCTATGGTAGAGGTTATCTGGAGTGCTCCTGGTTGGCTCCATCTTCATCACAATTGGGAGTTCACCAGAATCTAAGTTGCAGTGGATCCGCTGAACTAAGATATCACAAAGTTAATGTCAGAATGAAATTTAACATTGAGTTTAAGAGAGGGAAAACCAGATTTGTTATTTGGCTCCTAAAAGAAACATGTATTGTAATTGAAAGTTGATTACTCCCTTAAAGGGTAGGACACTCTTTGGACTATTAGGAATGCATGAGAAGGCATTATCTTTTCCCATTTATAACTTAATTGGAGAGTCAAATTTCTACTTATAGGCCCTCCAGACACTCTTTGCACTGTCATAGTATTTAGAGGGGGATCCAGGGTAAGAGACAAGTACAAAGGCTAGCACACAGTGTCTAAGAGGAAACTGAACTTTTGGCTCCCCACAGAGAAGCATATAATAGGAGTAACAGAGCCATAGGAATCACAAAGCCAAAAAGGCAGACCTCAGTCCTGTCAGGCCTGAGTGGGGAATTTGGACCAGAGGGCCTGCACCCCTGGGAACATTTATTCCTCCAGTGATCGCCTTGACAGATAGGATAGGGCTTTGGTGATGGTCACTTGGCACTTGGCCTATGGGCACCCCTGCAGGTAATATTCCACTTTTTCACAATGGGCATAAGTCCTTTTCATGGCTTGGGGTCCAATCCATTTCTCTCCTATATTATCCTGGAAGCTTACTCCTTGTAGGGTCATAGCCAGCCAGTGCCTCAGCTTTTTTCAGTCTCTATGTTCCCTTTCTTTCCTCTCCTCCTGACCTTTATTACAAAAGACAGAGGTTGCAAGCTAGGAGATATTATCTAAATACTGATCAGGGCCATGTACCAATTATTGTAATTTCCTCCAAGTGTCTGGGGCCATAAGAGTGATAAATTTGTCCTTTGAAATTATGTGGCCCTCTATGGACTCAGGGTCCATGATGATGTGTTTTCTCAATGCCTCCCTGAGTTTCTATAGAGTTTTCCTGAGTCTATATAAGTATTTATTTAACACACAGCCTTATATCAAACATGAATCAAATAAACATTAAGAGTGCTCCTTATTATTTATAAAAATACAGTTAAATTTTTATCTCAGTGTAAAGTCATGTTATTTTAATTCAATTACAAAATATTAAATAGCATAACTAAATACATACTTAAATTTATTGTTTCCATATAAACCTGAGAGAGACCATTGTTACAAACAACTTTTAGTTTGGAAACATCAACTTGATAAATTTTTGCCTTAAATTTTACACCTTAAAGAATTTATATACTTGAAAGACATGAATAAGTCTAATACACAACAAAGCCAGTATTAATTATATAGATGTCCTTATATTAACTATATAAGCCATCCCAGTTGCTGATTTTTCTGGGCCACTTGAATCTGCGTAGATTTCTAGAGGGGAGGAGGGGATCTGTCCCATCTCATCAGTCACAGTCAAATCAAGAGTCAGAACAGTAATGACAGACACAACACGCAAAACAAACACAAAACCTCACTTATTCAAGCAACACCTTAAAAACAGCAATGGTTTGGTTTTCAGATGAGGGAGTTACTCTCAGTTTTGACCAGAAGAGCCAGAATCAATAAAACCAAATACCGTCCAGATTCAAGACTCTCTGGAGTCTCTCCAGTTAGGGGCTTGCAGTCCCCCTCACAGATGGGATCTGGAACGTCTTCCAGTTCTCCATGACCTTGGTCCTCTAGCACGTCCTCCAACTTTGACCAACTTTGTCACGCCTACAGACTCTACAGACTTTTCAGACTTGGCACACCACATAAAGCAAAAGTAAAGACAGAGAGACAAGGACACTACAGAGAAAGAGACTTACCAACAGGCAAAAAGAAGAAACCCCTCGGGGCTGGGGGCTGGGGGAATCATAGGGATCCTGGAGAACCCCAAATGTTATATCTGATCCATGAGACCCCCATACAAACCACCACAGAGCCTGGCATCTGGCATCCGCTGCAATCACATAGGGATTTATTGAGTACAAGTTCGAGTTTGGTCCACCGTCCAGCACTCTGACACAGCAGGTGGAGGAGAGTGGAGCCAGGACCCAGAGAGTCAGGGTTTATAAAAGAAAATTCTGCAAGCTGGGAGTTATAAGTCTTGGCATTCCAGGATTGGGTGAAGGTAGGTAAGCGACTGTGACCTTTGCTGTTGTTGACTATGGGCTTAGGAGTTTTTGTGTTTTTACCACAAGGACATTTGGATCCTATAGGTTGTTGTTTGTCAAGATTTTCTTTTGGCTCCAGCCATGGTTTACATTCTTAAGTTGTATTTATAGCCTTGTAATGTCTCCCAATAGTAGCAGTTTTAGGTCATGCTGCTTTCTGTGTGAGTGTTCTGGACATGAAGAGTTTGTCCGGTTTTCACATTAACCCCAACCTCACAGAACGACATAAAAATCGAGGGCAAGTTGCTCAGAGAGGCATTATCCTGCATGAGGAAAATTGCCTCTGTTCTTCATTGTTTAGTTCTTTCATAACAGGTGTTTCCACTTTGCTGTCATTATCTGCCTTAAACAATCAAAACACCTGTAACCACTTAAACAATTTCAGAGAAACAGATATAGTACTATCCACCTTATGACTACTTCATGGTCAAATCCACAGGAAATGTTTCATGTATTTTCCAAAAAGGTCTTATTTTCAAAAAGAATAATATTGTTCTTAGTTCTTTATATCTGTTTTGATACAAAGTTGAGATGACTTTCCCAAATCTCTAACTACCTGTTTCCCTTCAGATTTCTTTTTTAAAATAGATTATAGGCACTCATACCCTAATAAACCACCAATCCTAAAACACCCAGCTACGTAACTCACCAGACCCTTCACAGCCATCCCATGTCCCACAATTGCCAATTATGAGATATTTCTGCATCCTAACCCATGGGCCTAGAAGCCAAAATCCAACTTCTACAAAGATAGGAATGGTAGTTTTGGCACACACTGTTTCCTCTCTTCTTCAGTTCCAACCATTTTGCTTTCATTTCCAACCTTGCTTCAAAGTCAGCACAGCTTCATCCCTCATGCCTTCCATATGTCTTTTACAAGTACATTTCTCATCAATCAATAATAAATATTTCCAATTTGAGTCAATAGGGAATGTCCAGAAGGGATGATTTTGACAATATCCTGGAATGCTGCCTCTGAGGAGTATGACTCAAGACTGGAACTTGCCAGATAGAAAATTAGTAGATATTGTTACTTGCAGTTTAGGTTTACGTTAGGGTTAGGTTTAGGGTTAGGGTGATGGTAGAGCCATTGCTAGGTGTACTGTTAGGGGAAGGGCTAGGACTAGGACTAGGGTTAGTGCTAACCTAGCATTAGGTTTAGGGTTAGTGTTTGGGCCACGATTAGGTTTAGGATTAGGGCTAAATTTAGGTTTAGGTTTACTGCTAGAGCTCCAGGTAGAGTTAGATTTAAGTCTAGGATAACATTCTTGTGTTAGGTTTAGAGGCTTAGCGTTTGGGTTAGGTTAGGGTTAGAGTAGGGGTTGGTTTAGAGTTAGGGTAGGGTTACAGATAGGTTTATGGAATGTTTAGGTTTAGGGTTAAGTTTCCGTTTAGCATTAAGGTTAGGTTAAGGTTAGAGTTAGGGTGGAAATTAAGGTTAGTTTAGGGCTAGGGTTACCATTTTGTTTCCAATTAGGGTTAGGTTTAGGGTTACGTTTCCTTGTAGAAATAGGGCTAGATTTAGGTTTAAGTTTAGCATTAGTGTTAGCACTCTGGTTAGTTTTAGGGATAGGGTTAGGGCTGCAGTGAGGGCTAGTGTTTTTTTTCTCTCTGTGTTAATATTAGTCTTAAGGCATAGTGTATAGTTTGCTGTAGGACTAGTTTTCCAGTAAGGGCTAGGTTTAGGATTAGAGCTAGGATGACTGTTAACTTTATTGTTAGTACTAGGATTCAGTTTTGGGTTAAGGACTAGGGATAGGGTTAATGTTAGGGCTAGAGTTACAGTTAGGGCTAGGGCTAGGTTTAGATCTCATGTTAGGTTTAGAGCTAGGGCTAAGGTTGGGCTTCTACTAGGATTAAGGCTACTGTTAGATTTATAGTTAGAGTTAGGACTTTGGTTAGTGTTAGGATTAAGCTTTGGTTTAGAACTTGAGTTAGGATTGGTTTAGTGCTAGGATTAGGGATAGGGCTTGAGTTAGTCTTAGGGCTGTGGTTAGCTTTAGGTTTAGGGTAAGGGCCAGGGCTTGGTTTGGGTTAGTGCTAAAGGTGAAAAAGGGTTTAGGGTTAGTGTTTGGGCCAGACTTACATTTCATGTTAGGCCTTGGTTTAGGGTTAGGTTAACTGCTAGGGCTAGGGTTAGAGCTCAGGATAGGACTAGGTTTCAGGTAGGACTAGGACGGCAGTTAGGGTTTAAGGTAAGTTTAGATTTAGGATTAGTTTTAAGGGTAGTGTTAGGGCTTGGTATAGGTCTAGGTTTAGTGTTAGTGCTTGTGTTTGTATTCAGTCTAGGGTTAAAATTATTACTATGTTTAGAGTGTTAGCATTGGGTTTAGGTTAGGGATAGGTCTAGGTTGAGGTTTAGGCATAAGTTTAGGTTTACAGTTAGAATTAGGGCTAGGGTTATGGTTAGTTCTAGGATTAATTTTAGGGTTAGGGTTAGGGTTACAGCTAGGTTGAGGGTTAGGTTAAAGTAATATTATGGCTATGGTGAGGTTTAGGGCTTGGATTAGGGCTAGGACTAGGGTTAGGGTTATGGTTTGGGTTAGGGATAGAGGTTTTGGGTTTGGTTTTGGTTAGGTTTAAAGCTAGGTTTAGGGGAAGGTTTAGTTTTAGTGAGTTAGGATAAAGGGGTTAGGGGAAGCGTTAGGATTAGTGTTAAGTTTATGGTTAGTTTTAGGAGGTAGGTTTAGGGCTAGGGTTAACATTAAGTTTAGGGTTAGGTTTAGGGTTAACATTAGGTACAGGATGAGGCTTAAGTTTAGGTATAGGGTTAGGATTGTGATAGGGTGTATGGTTAGATTTGTTTTTAGTGATACATTTATGATTAATTTTAGGTTCTGGGTTAAAAATTAGGGTTTGGGTTTGGGATTGATTTGGTTTAGGGTTGAAGTTTCATTTTGGCTTAGATTTAGGGTTATTTATGGATAGGGTGAGGTTTACAGATAGGTATTTGGTAAGGCATAGATTTAGTGTTAGGCCTTGGTTTAAATGATATTATTTTGTTAAAAACTTGTATGGTTGTTCAAAAATAAAAAAGAAATTAGGATTAGATTGAGGGTTAGGTTTAGGGGTAAATTAAGGAGGTTTAAGTTTAGGAGAAGGTTCATGGTTAGTTGTTAGCTTTCTGGTTAGGGTTTGGGTTAATGTGAGATTTCATTTTCAAATTATGTTTAGGTTTCTGGTTAGCATTAAGAGTGTGTTAGTTTTCACTTAAAGGTAGCTTTTATAATAAGTGTTCTGGTGAGGGTTATTAGAGGGGTAATGGTTTGGCTTAGGGTTAAGGGTAGTGATCATTTTAAGTTTAGTAATAGGGGTAGGTTTAGGGTTTACTGAAAACTTACTGCCAGATTCCAGTTACAGCACCTCCTAGGCTTCCCACCAAATGAGTGGATTCAGCAGAAAGGAATGACCTGAAAATCATGGCATGTTACTGGTAGATGCATTACCCTGCTTTAGGAAAATGGCCTCTGTTCTTAATTGTTCAGTTCTTTCATACAGGTGCTTCCTCTTTGCTGTCACTATCTGCCTCGTTAACCAATCAAAACACCTGAAGCACTAATTCATGGACCAATCCACAGGAAATATTTCATGTATTGTCCAAAAGGGCATTATTTTGAAAAAGAATAATATTGTTCTTAGTTCTTTATATCTGTTTTGATTAAAAGCTGAGATGACTTTGCCAAATCTCTAACTCCCTCTTTTCCTCCAGATGATCCTTTATTAGCTAGTTCATAGGCATTTATAGCCTAATTAACCACCAACCCTAAACCTCCCAAGCGACTGTAACAAACCAGACAATTCACAGCCATCCCGTGACCCACAATTGCCAAATCCAAGACATTTTTGCATCCTAACCCATGGGCCTAGAAGCCACAATCTAACCTCTACAAAGATAGGAATGGTAGTTTTGGCACATACTGTTTTCTTTCTTCCTCAGTTCCAACCATTTTGCTTTCATTTCCAACCCTGCTTCAAAATCAGAACAGCTTCATCCCTCTTGCCTTCCACATGTCTTTTACAAGTACCCTTCTCATCAATCAGTAATAAATATTTCCAATTTGAGTTAGTAGCAAATTTATAGAAGGGTTGCTTTAGACAATATCCTGGAATGCTGCCTCTGAGGAATCTGACCCAAGTCTTGAATATATCAGACAGACACCTCGTAGATATTTTCACATGCAGCTTGGGTTTACAATTATGGTTAGGGTTAGAATTAGGGTTATGGTGACGGTTAGGCTGATGGCTAGGTGTAGGGAAAGGGGAAAGACTAGGGCTAGGACGATGGTTAGTAAAAAACTACCATTAGGATTAGGGTTATTGCTTGGGCCATGATTAGGTTTAGGGTTAGGGCTAAATTTAGGTTTAGGTTTACTGCTAGGGCTACAGGTAGAGCTAGATTTAGGGCTAGGATAAGGTTCAGGGTTAGGGTTAGAGGCCTAGTGTTTGGGTTAGGGTAGGATTAGAATATGGGTAGGGTTAGAGTTAGGGTTAAAGATAGTTTTAGGGTTAAGTTTAGGTTTAGTTTTAAGGTTAGGGTAGGGTTAGGGTTAGTGCTGGGGTTAAGGTTAGTTTAGGGTTATGGTTAGGGCATGGTTTCCAATTAGGTTTAGGGTTAGAATTTAGTATCATTGTAGGAATAGGGCTGAATTTAGGTTTAGTGTTAGGGTTGGTGTAAGCAGTCTGTTTAGTTTTAGCACTAGGGTTAGGGCTAAGGCGAGGGATAATGTTTTCTTGTGCTAGGATTAGTATTAGGGCAAAGTGTAGGGCTTGGGGTAGGACTATTAGAGTAACCCCTAGTGTAGGATTAGAGCTAGGATTACTGTTAACTTTATTTTTAGGACTAGGTTTCAGTTTCTGTTTAGGGCTAGGGTTAGGGTTAGTTTTAGGGCTAGAGTTATGGTTAGGGCTAGGGCTAGGTTTAGGCCTATTGTTAGGTTTAGAGATAGGGCTAGTGCTTGGGCTTCAGCTAGGATCAGGGATAGTGTTAGGTTTATAGTTAGATGTAGGACCTTGGTGAGTGTTAGGGTTAGGGTTTAAGAGCTAGAGTTAGTGTTTGGTTTAGTTCTAGGTTTAGAGATAGGGATAGAGTTAGGCTTAGGCCTGTGGCTAGCTTTAGGGTTAAGGAAACAGCTAGGGCTTGGTCTAGGGTTAGGTCTAAAACTAAAATTAGTGTTAGGGTTATTGCTTGAGTCAGTATTAGGATTAGTGTTAGGTCTAGGTTTGGGGTTAGTTTAACTGCTAAGGCTAGATTAAGAGCTCGGGGTAGTAATAGGTTTCGGGTTATGGCAAGGGCTGCAGTTAAGGTTAGAGGTAAGTTTAGGTTTAGGTTGAGTTTTAGGTTTAGTTTATGGCTTGAAATAAGACTAGCGTTAGTGTTATTGCTTCTGTTAACCCTTGGTCTAGGGTTGAAGTTAGGGCTATGTTTAGATGGTTTAAAGTTCAGGTTAGGGTAAAGATAGGTCTAAGGTCAAATTTAGGTATAAATTTAGGTTTAGGGTTAGGCTTAGGGTTAGGGCTAGGGTTAATTATACGATTAGGGTTAGGGTTAGGGCTAGGTTGAGTTTTAGGTTTAAGTTAACTATTATGGCTAGGGTGAGGCTCGGGTTAGGGCTGTAGCTAGGTTTAGGGTTAGGGTTTGTGTTCAAGATAGAGGTATAGTGTTTGGGTTTCAGTAGGGTTAGGGCTAGGTTTAAGGATAAGTTTAGGTTTAGTGAGTTAGGATAAAGGGGTGAGGGGAAGTGTTCGGTTTAGTGTCAGGTATATGGTTAGAGTTAGTGATTAGGTTTAGGGCTAGGGTTTATTTTAAATTTACGGTTTGGTTTAGGGTAGCATTAGTTGCAGGGCGAGACTTAAGTTTAGGTATAGGGTTAGGGTTATGGTGAGGATGCATGGTTAGCTATATTTTTAGTGATACATTTATGGTTAATTTGAGTTTTTGTGTTAAAAATTAGGGTTTGGGATTTGGGATCGATTTTGTTCAGGATTAAAGTTTCATTTTGGTTTAGAGTTAGGTTTAAGTATAAATTCATGGTTAGGGTTAGGTTAAGGGATAGGTATTTGGGAAAGCTTAGGTTTAGTGTTAAGCCCTGGTTAAAATTTAGGATTAGATTGAGGGTTAGGTTTAGGTTTAAATTAAGGACTAGGTTTAAGATTAGTGTAAGGTTCATGGTTAGTTGTTAGTTTTATGGTTAGGGATTGGGTTAGTATGAGATTTCATTTTCAAATTAGGGTTAGTTTTAGGTTTAGTTTCCTGGTTAGCATAAAGGTTAGGGTTAGTTTTCATTTAAATGTAGCTTTTACAAGAAGTATTATGGTGAGGGTTATTAGATGGGATTAGTTCAGGTTAGGGTTAAGGTTAGTGATCATTTTAAGTTTAGGTATGGGGTAGAGTTAGGTTCTGGTGAAAATTTAGAGCCAGATTCCAGCTGCAGCATCTCCTAGGTTTCCCAGCAGATGAGGGGATTCGACAGAAGTGAACGTCCTGAAAATCTGGGGAAAGTTGCTTGGAGACGCAATACCCTTCTTGTGGAAAATGGCCTTTGTTTTTTAATTTTTCAGCTCTTTCATAAAGGTGGCTAAACTTTGCTGTCATTATCTTCCTCTTTAACCTATCAAAACACCTAGAACCACTTAAAAAAATTTCAGAGCACCAGATACAGCACTATCCACCTTATCACTAATTCATGATCAGATCCACAGGAAAAGTTTTATTTATTGTCCAAAATGTTCTTATTTTGAAAAAGAATAATATTTTTTCTTAGTTCTTTATATATCTTTCGATAAAAAGCTGAGATGACTTTCCCAAATCTCTAACTCCCTCTTTTCCTTCCGATGTTCCTTATTTAACTAGTTTATAGTTACTTATACCCTAATTAACCACCAACTCAAACCACCCAGCTACTGTAACCCACCAGATCCTTCACAGCCATCCCAAGTCCCACAATTGCCAAATCCAAGACATTTGCGGATCCTAACACATGGGCCTAGAAACCAAAATGTAACCTCTACAAAGATAGGATCGGCAGTTTTTGGACATACTGTTTCCTTTTGTCCTGAGTTCCAAACATTTTGCCCTTCATTTCCATCCCTGCTTCAAAGTGAACACAGCTTCATACCTTATGCCTTCCATATGTCTTTTACAAGTATCCTTCTGATCAAATATTTCCAATTTGAGTCAATAGAGTATTTCCCAAAGGGATGCTTTTGACAATATGCTGGAATGCTGCTTCTGAAGAGTCCAATTTAGTCTGGACCTTTTCAGACAGACACTTGGTAGATAATATCAACTGCAGTTTAGGTTTACAATTATGGTTAGGGTTACCATTATGGTTAGGGCGATGGTAAGGGCCATGGCTAGGTGTAGGGTTATGGGAAGGGCTAGAGATAGACCTAGGGTAGTGTTGAAGCTACCATTAGGGTTAGGGTTGTGTTTGGTTCATGATTAGGATTAGGGTTTGGGATAATATTAGGTTTAGGTTTACTAGTGGTAGAGCTAGGTTTAGGGCTAGGATAAGGTTCAGGGTTAGGATTAGGGTTAGAATCTTAATCTTTGTGTTAGGGTAGGGTTTGAGTAGGGGTTCAGTTAGATTTAGGGTTAAGGATAAGTTTAGGGAATGCTTATGTTTAGGGTTAAGTTTAGGTTTAGCTTTAAGTTTGGGTTAGGGTTAGGGTAAGGGCTGGATTTAAGCTTTGTTTAGGGCTAGGGTTAGGGCTTGGTTTCCGATTAGTTTTAGGGTTAGGATTAAGTTTCAAGTTTATGAATTGGGCTGGATTTAGGTTTAGGGTTAAGGTTCATGTTAATGCACTGTTTAGTTTTAAGGCTAGTGGTAGGGATGGGGGAGGGCTAGAGTTTTTTCTTGTGTTAAGATGAGTCTTAGGGCAAAGTGTAGTGCTTGATGTAGGACTAGGTTAGAGTAAGGGCTAGGTTTAGGTTTAGAGCTAGGATTACATTTAACTTTATTGTTAGGACTAGAGTTCAGGAATGGGGTCGGGCTAGGTTTAGTGTTAGTGTTAGGGCTACGGTTAGGCTTAGGACTAGGGCTAAGTTTAGTTCTATTGTTAGCTTTAGAGCTAGGGCTAAGGCTTGGGCTTCTGCTAGGATAAGGGCTAGTGTTAGGTTTATAGTTAGAGTTAGGACTTTGGTTAGTGTTAGGGTTAGGGTTTGGTTAAGAGCTACAGTTAGGCTTTGGTTTATTGCTAGGTTTAGGACTAGGGTTAGAGTTAGCTTAGAGCTGTTGCTAGCTGTAGGGTTAGGGTAAGGCCTAGGGCCTGTTCTAGGGCTAGGACTAAAGCTAAATTTACAGTTAGGGTTCACGTTTGGGTCTAAGTCTAGGTTTACAGTTAGGTTAACTGCAAGGGTTAGGGTTACAGCTCTGGGTAGGAATAGGTGTCTGGTTAGGTCTAGTGCTGTGGTTAGGGTTAGTGATAGGTTTAGGTTTAAGATGAGTTTTAGGGTTGTTTTAGGGCTCGGTTTAGGGCTATGTTTAATGTTATTGCTTATGTTAGTGTTCGGTCTAGGGTTAAATTTAGGGCTATGTTTAAGAGGGTTAGGGTTCGTTAGGTTAAGGATAGATCTAGGATTAGGTTTAGGCATAAATTCAGATTCAGGGTTAGAATTAGGGCTAGGATTAGGGTTAAGGCTAGGGTTAATTATAGGGTACAGGGTAGGGTTTTGGCTAGCTTGATGATTAGGTTTAGGTTATTATTATGGCTAGGGTGATGTTTAGGGCTTGGGTCAGGGCTAGGGCTAGTTTTCGGGTGAGGGTTTGTGTTAGTGTTAGATGTTTAGGGTTAGGGTTTGGGTTTGCGTAGGTATGTTTAAAGGTAAGTTTAGGTTTAGTGAGTTAGGATAAAGGGCTTAGGTGGTGCGTTTGGTTTATTGTCATATTTATGGTTAGTGTTAGGGGATAGGTTTAGGGCTACGGTTAACGTTAAGTTTAGGGTTAGGTTTAGGGGTAGCATTAGGTGCAAGGTGAGACTTAAATTTAGTATAGGGTTATGGTTACGTTGAGGGTGTATGGTTAGCTTTATTTTTAGTGATATATTTGTGATTAATTTTAGGTTTTGGTTTCAAAATGCACTAATTCATTGTCAAATCCACAGGTAATGTTTCATGTATTGTCCAAAATAACCTTATTTTCAAAAAGAATAATGTTGCTCTTAGTTCTTTATATCTGTTTTGATAAAAAGCTGAGATGACTTTCCCAAATCTCTAACTCACTGTTTTCCTTCCTGTGTTCCTTATTTAACTAGTTTATAGGCACTTATACCTAATTAACCACCAACCTTAAACCACTCAGCTACTGTAACTCACCAGACCCTTCAAAGCCAACCCAAGTCCCACAATTGCCAATTATGAGATATTTCTGCATCCTATCCCATTGGCCTTGCAGCCAAAATCTAACCTCTACAAAGATAGGAATGGCAGTTTTGGCACATACTGTTTCCTTCTTCCTCTGTTCCAATGATTTTGCCCTGCATTTCCAACCATACTTCACAGTCAGCACAGCTTCATCCCTCATTCCTTCCATATGTCTTTTACAAGTCCCTTTCTCATCAATCAGTAACAAAGATTTCCAATTTGAGTCAATAGCAAATTTCCAGAAGGGATTTAACAATATCCTGGAATGCTGCCTCTGAGGATTCTGAATCATATCTCGAATTTGTCAGACAGAAACCTGGTAAATATTGTGACTTGCAATTTAGGTTTACAATTAGGGTTAAGTTTAGGGTTAGGGTTAGGTTTAGGGTGATGGTTAGGGCCATGGCTAGGTGTAGGGTTAGTGGAAGGGCTAGGACTAGTACTAGGGTTAGTGGTAAAGCTACGATTAGGGTTAGGGTTAGTATTTTGGCCATGATTAGGTTTAGAGTTAGGGCTAATTAGATGTTTAGGTATTTCTAGGGCTAGTGGTAGAGCTAGATTTAGGGCTAGGATAAGGTTCAGTTTAACGTTATAGTTGCAGGCTTAGTGTTTTGTTATAGCAGGGTTAGAATAGGGGTTGGGTTAGAGTTAGGGTTAAGGATAGGTTTAGTAAATGTTTAGGTTTAGGGTTAAGTTTAGGTTTAGCTTTAAGATTATGTTATGGTTAGGTTTAGGGCTGGGGTTAAGATTAGTTTAGGGCTTGGGTTAGGTCTTGGTTTCAGAGTGGGTTGTTTTAGTGCTGGGTTAGGTTTAGGGTTTGGAGTAACTTTCCGTTTAGGAATATGGCTAGATTTATATTCAGAGTTAGAGTTAGTGTTAGCGCTCTTGTTAGTTTTATGGCTAGGGATAGGGCTACAGCGAGGTCTACTGGTTTTGTGTGTGTGTGTGGTGTGTGTGTGTGTGTGTGTGTGTGTGTGTTAGGATTTGTCTTAGGGCAAAATGTTCTGATTGGGGTATAACTACTATTAGATTAAGGTTAGTTTTAGTATTAGAGCTAGGATTACTTTAAACTTATTGGTAGGACTAGGGTTCAGTTTCAGGTTGGGGCTAGGGTTAGGGTTACTGTTAACTGTAAACCTAGGCTTAGGGTTAGGGCCAGGCCAAGCCAAGCAAGAGCTTGGGCTTCAGCTAGGATTAGGGCTAGTGTTAGGTTTATAGTTACAGTTAGGACCTTGGTTAATGTTAGGGTTAGGGTTCGTTTTAGAGCTACAGTTAGGGTTTGGTTTAGTGCTAGGTTTAGGGCTAGGGCTTGAGTTAGGCTTAGGACTGTGGCTAGCTTTATGTTTAGGGTGAGGGCTAGGGCTTGGTATAGGGTTAGGTATAAAGCTAAAGTTAGGGTTAGGGTTAGTGTTTGGGCCAGGCTTATGGTGATCATTAGGACTAGGTTTAGGGTTAGTTTAATTGCTAGGGTTAGGGTTAGAGCTCTGGCTAAGTATAGGGTTTGGGTAAGGGCTAGGGCTTTGGTTAGGGTTAGAGGTAGGTTTAGGGTTAGGAGTAGTTTTAGGGTTAGTGTTAGGGCTTGGTTTAGAGCTAAGTTTAGTGTCAGTGCTTTGTTAATGTTCGGTCTAGGGTTACAGTTAGGGATATATATAGAGAGAGTTACAGTTCGGGTTAGGTTAGGGACAGGTTAAGGGTTAGGTTTAGCCATCAGTTTAGGTTTAGGATTAGATTTAGAGCTAGGGTTATTGTGAGGGCTAGGGTTAATTTTAGGATTAGGATTAGGCTTAGGCCTAGGTTGAGGGGTAGGTTTAAGTTTAATATTATGGCTAAGGTGAGTTTCAGGGCTTGGATTAGTGCTAGGGCTAAGGTTATGGTTAGGGTTTGGTTTAGAGTTAGAATTTTAGGCTTAGGGCTGATCCAAGATGGCGATCTGAAGACAAAAGACTTTGCCAGCATCTCTGTGACTGATCAGGAGATCTCCAGCTTCTCTCCAGTATTTTAAGGTGCGTTTGGGGTATTAGCATTATGAATCACCAGTTCTAATCTTATCAGTGGTTTTGAGGAATAGAGACTTAGGAGCAACCAGGGGTTCTTTGTTCTGTTCCATCCTGGCTGAGAAGCAGCAGTTGCAGTGGCTGGCCGGCGGTGGCCGGCTGGACCATCGCACTCTCCTGCCTACATTCTGCCCGCCTGGGATCACATCGGAACAGAAAACCCACACTGCTTTAAAGAAAGTGTTCTAGCAAAAGCCCTTCCTGGGCCTGTGCTCTGTCTGACGGCAAGATCAGTGTCTGGAAATTGCTTTCATACAGTCACAGAGCAGCAGATTTAGTAAGCAGGTGAGGGAGCTTCAAGGGCATGGGAGCCGAGAAAGCATCCATCTTTTAACCCCTTGTTGGATTCCACACTCCCTGCCTGATTAGGGCAAGACCTCTTTAGGCTTGCAAAGCAAGCTCTAAATACTCCGTCTGGAGGCAGCTGAGATCAGAGGTGGAAATGGGACCAGAAGGCTTCGCTCAAGCCCTGTAGAAGTTATGGGAGCAGCAAGGGCTGGGGAGCAGAACATCCATCTTTAAACCCACACTCCCTGTCCTGGACCTGCCTCCCCAGGTCTGCAAAACAGGCTCATAAAACAGCCTGGAGCCAGCAGCTGATCATAGGCTGACTCAGGAACAGAAGGTGTGGACCGGGCCCTGAATCCTTTTCTCATGAAGGGTTTGGGGCTCAGGAGCAACGGGGTTCACAGCTCTGTGCTAATCACTTCCACCATAGACAGAAGGATATTACCAGCTGGGACCAGCTGGCCCCACCTCTAAGATCACAGAAGTCATTTCCAACAATTACCAGCAGAAGGAGCTCTGATAACATAATAGCTTCTGACTTTCAGATCCCCTGAAAACCGTATCTGAAAAATAAAAACTTTCATATCCAGCCAGAAATAGAAGATCCAATCCCTGAAAGGACCAGAGACACTCTTATTATCTGTACTTCCAGGGTTTTCCTATTAAGTATTAGTTTTCCCTTTTTTGCTTTCGATTTCATATTCTAGGTGTGTACTAAAGCAATATCTGGTGGAGTTTACTGGTTCTCCAATATATAAAAACTCTAGCTATTTTTACTTCCCTGTTATGCTAACTTCGAGGAGCAGTTAACCCCTATTCTCCCTTTTTTTTTATTTAATTTTTTTTTATATTTAATTTTTAATTTTTTTAAATTTTTTTCCTTTTCTATTCTTTTTTTCTCTCTCCTTTTAGGGGGAAAGTTAACAATACCAGTTCTTCCTATTTTGATAGCCTGTTATTAAGGTTTCTTTCTCTTTTCCTTTTTTCCCTATTTAGTATATCTCTGATTCCCTCTTACCCATCTGGTCTAGCCATTTCTCATTCTTGAGAGGAAGGATTCTGTTCAGTGCATAAAGTATTTGAAATACTTTATGCCTGAAAAGCATAATTCTCAGGGAGAACTTCTTCCCTTAAATTTTAGCAATAACCCTTTTACCCTTCCTATATTAGGCCACAGCAATCCTAGCTTCCCTTTGGATCTGTACTTTCTTTTCTACTTCTTTCTTTCCTCCTCTATTTTAAATTTAGTAATTTCTTCTGTTTAATTTCCTCTTCTCTTCAAATGTTTTCCTCTTAGCATTATCTTTTTCTTTCTACAGCAAATTTTTTACCTCCTCCAATTTCTCACTGCACATAATTGGTATATATAAACTTCTCTTTTAATTTCACCAGCATTACCCCCCCTTCTGACTCCAAATTACTTAACTCACTTTAACCCCCCCCATTATTAAGTCTGTGTAAATATTACTGCTGTAATTGTTAATCTGAGAAACACGTGTTTTTTCTTGAAATCTGACATATGTAATAGTAATTTTCTAGTATCACCAAAAGTATTGATTATCACTAAAAGTAGTTGCATAGGCTGAATTCGATAGTCCATTACAGTGGGTGCTAAATAACTAATTTACTACTGTTTATTGTAAGCTTTGGATGTACATATTGTCAATTTGCTACTAGCACATGAGGTGTTGGAATTCTTTAAGGGTAACAAATAGTTCAGAATAAAGGGGGTTGTCTTTTGAAATCAACTCTCCTGACAAAACCCAATTTCAAGTAAGGGTTGGGAACGATCTCCCAACCCAACAGCTTAGTCCTGTATTGCTCCCACAAAAGGTTCACCTGGTAAATAAGAGAGAAGAATCTCTTCAAACATGAGATATCAAACTCAAAGAGGTTAAAAACAATCCCAAAACTCCCCTGGTAAGGGGGCTATGGCCAGGGACCAGGATGAAAATCTAAAACAATATATCAATGAACTGATAACAAAAAGGAACATCGACTTAAAAGAAGAGATAATGAAGGGAATAATGGAAAAAATCCAAGAATTGAAAGACTTGATCATTATAGTAATAGATTCTCTCAAAAAGGAAGTTATAGACCTCAAATCTGTAGTCAATGACATGAAAGGGACCATGCAAAAATTTAATAATAGAATAACTTCAGTAGAAAAGAGAACCTCTGCAAATGAAGAAAGAACTTCCAAAAATGAAGAAAGGTTGACCAAGCTAGCGCCCACGGACACCATAAAAGAAAAACAATTGAGAGAGCATGACCAGTATTTCAAGAATGTCTGAGATGAAATGAAGAGAAACAATCTGAGAGTAATTGGATTACAGGAAGAAATTGAGACACACATCAATGGTATGAGGAATATTCTCAAAGAGATCGAGAAAGAAAAATTTTCCCACATAAAAGTAGAATCTGACATATTCATTCAGGAAGCTTACAGGACACCCAATAGGCCTAATCAAAAGAGAAACATCATAATCAAGATGTACAATAAGGATACCAAAGAAACTATATTCAAAGCAGCAAGCGAGAAATGCCAAATCACATTCAGAGGCAAGCCAATAAGAATTGTCTGTGACTTTTCAACCCAGACACTAGAGGCAAGAAGGTCTTGGAATAATATCTTTCAACGTCTAAATGACCACAACATGCAGCCTAGCATTCTATACCCAGCAAAGCTCAGCTTCAAATTTGATGGAGGAATAAAATCTTTCCATGATAAAACAACACTGGCAGAATTTGACAACAGAAACCCTGCCCTACAAAGAATTCTCAAGGAAATACTCCAGACAGAAGAACAAGCACTTGATACCAATAATCCACAAACTAAAGAAATTCAGTGAAAGTATCACCCAGATGCACCACTTAAAAACACAGACTTACAGACTGGATCAAAAAACAGAATCCAACTTTATGCTGCTTATAAGAAACTCACCTAACAGGCAAAGATATCCACAGATTAAGGGCGAAAGGATGGAAAAAAATCTACCACGCTCAAGCCCAAAAAAAACAAGCCGGTGTCGCTATACTTATATCCGACAAAGTAAATTTCAATCACAAATCAATCAAAAGAGATAAAGAAGGCCACTACCTAGTACTAAAAGGAACCCTTCAACAGGAAGAAATAACCATAGTTAATATTTACTCTCCAAACAACAGTGCACCCAACTACGTGAATAAAGTACTTCACAACATCAAACCTCTTGTGGATCAGAACACAATAATACTGGGAGACTTCAACACTCCACCCTCACCATTAGACAGACCATCAAAACAAAAATTCAATAAAGAAATTGCCAGCCTGAATAACTCCATAAACCAAATGGACTTCACAGACATATATAGAATTTTCCATCCTAAGTTAGCAGAATACACCTTCTTCTCTGCAGCACATGGATCCTTTTCCAAAGGAGATCATATTCTGGTTCATAATGATAATCTCATCAAATATAAAAAAGTAGACATATTCCCGTGTGTCTTTTCAGACCACAATGCTATGACCCTAGCAATCAACAGCAATAATCATAACAGAAAGCACACATATTCGTGGAGATTGAATAATACCCTATTAAATGAAGAATGGATAGAAGAAGACATGAAAGAAGCAATCCACAAATTCTTGGACGAAAATGAAGACACAACATATCGAAACCTCTGGGACAGCATGAAAGCTTTCCTAAGGGGAAAATTCATAGCATTGAGTGCCCACATTAAAAATGAAGAGAGATCCCAAATAAATAAGCAAGCTTACACTTCATCTCAAAGCCCTCCAAAAAGAAGAAGAATCTAACCCCAAAGCCAGCAGAAGACAGGAAATAATCAAGATCTGAGCTGAAATCAATGAAATTGAAAACAACAACAACAACAAAACAATAAAAAGAATTGATGAAACAAAAAGCTGGTACTTTGAAAAAATAAACAAGATAGATAGGCCCCTAGCGAATCTAACCAAAGAAGGAAAAAAAATGAAGCAAATCAATAAAATCTCCAATGAAAAGGGAATGATCACCTCCAACCCCATAGAAATCCAACAAATTATAAGATCGTATTTTGAAAATCTATACTCCTCCAAATTTGATAACTTGGAAGAAATGGGTAAATTTCTTGACACATACAATATCCCTAAATTGAATCAGGAGGATATTGAATTCCTAAATAGCCCAATCACAGGTACTGAAATCCAGATTGCAATTAAAAGTCTACCAAAGATGGGGCTGGAGTGGTGCCTCAGCAGTTTGGGTGCTTGCTTGGCAAGCACGAGGACCCGGGTTCAAACTCCAGCACCATGTACACAACTAAGTGTTGGAGCAACTAAGGCCATGTGAAAAACTAAATAAAGTTGTTTCTCTGTCTCTCTCATTGTCCCTCTCTCTTAAAAAAAAAGTCTACCAAAGAAGAAAAGCCCAGGAACGGACAGTTTCTCCACTGATTTTTACCACACTTCCAAGAACTTGAAAAGGAGGGAATGCTCCAATCCACTTTTTGTGAAGCAACCATAACTCTGGTACCAAGACCTGACAAGGATACATCAAGAAAAGAAAACTACAGACCAATATCCCTTATGAACTTGGATTAAAAAAATCCTTAATAAAGTACTAGCAAACTGTATTCAAAAACTTATCAAGAAAATAATCCATCATGATAAAGTGGCCTTCATCCCAGGAATGCAGGGCTGCTTCAACATACTCAAAACAATTAACGTAATGCACCACTTAAACAGAATCAAGGACAAAAACCATATGATCATCTCATTGGATGCAGAAAAGGCCTTTGATAAAATCCAGCACCCTTTTATGTTCAAAACTCTAGAGAAGATGGGGTTCAAAGAACCATTTCTGAACTTTGTTAAGGCTATATATGCTAAACCCCCAGCTAGTATAATACTAAATGGAGAAAAG
>PVKS010020962.1:0-16676 GCA_004027875.1 Aplodontia rufa | reverse complement strand
AATGGAGAAAAGCTGAAAGCATTTCCACTAAAGTTGGGAACAAGACAAGGCTGTCCGCTCTCACCACTTTTATTCAATATTGTTCCTGAGACCCTAGTTGGAGCAATTAGGCAAGAGAAAGAAAACAAAAGGATAAAAATTGGAAGAGAGGAAGTCAAACTCTCTCTTTTTGCTGATGACATGATCCTGTATCTGGAAGATCCAAAAAACTCCATCAGTAAACTACTCGATCTCATAAGTAGATTTAGCAAAGTGGCAGGATACAAGATCAACACTCCTAAATCAATAGCTTTCCTATATACGAATAATAATAGGAATGAAGAAGAAGTCAGGAAATCAGTCCCTTTCAAAATATCTTCGAAAAAAATAAAATACTTGGGAATTAATCTAACAAGGGAAATCAAGGATCTCATCAGTGAAAACTATCGAACATTGAAGAACGAAATCCAAGATGACCTAAGAAGATGGAAAAATGTCCCATGCTCTTCCATAGGCAGAATTAGTATAATAAAAATGCCCATTCTACCAAAAGCTTTATATAGATTTAATGCTATCCCTGTAAAGATATCTATGTCATTCTTTACAGACAAAGAAAAAGCAATTCTCAAATTCATTTGAACAATAAGAAACCAAGAACTGCCAAAACACTACTAAGCAAGAAAGATGAAACAGGTGGTTTTGCCATTCCCGATCTAAAACTATACTATAGAGCCATAGTAACAAAGACAGCATGGTACTGGTATCAAGACACGGAAGAAGACCAATGGAATAGAATAGAAGACCTCGAAACAAATCCCCAAATCTTTAAACATCTGATTTTTGACAAAGGGGGACAAAATATTACATGGAGAAGTGACAGCCTCTTCAACAAATGGTGCTGGACAAACTGGTCATCCACCTGCAGAAAGTTGAAATTAGACCCATATCTTTCTCCTTGCACAAGAATCAAATCAAAATGGATCAAGGAGCTAGGTACTAAACCAGCTACCTTGCAACTGATAGAAGACAAATTAGGTCCAACACTTCAACATTTGGGAGTAGGCAAAGACTTTCTCAAAATGTCTCCGAAAGTGAAGGAAGTAAAGTAAAAAATCAGTGAATGGGATGCCATAAAGCTTAAAAGCTTTTGTACTGCCAAGGAAACTATCAAAAGAGTCAAGAGGTTTCCTATGGAAATGAGAGAATCATGGGCTATGATTCCTCTGACAAGGAACTCCTATCCAGAATCTACAAAATCCTCAGAAATCTCAACTACAAAAACACTAACAGCCCAATTAATAAATGGGCCAAAGAGCTAAGTAGAAACTTCTCACCAGAGGAAATTGATCAAGCAAATGAATACATGAGAAAGTGCTCTAAATCTCTAGTAATCAGATAAATGCAAATGAAAACCACATTAAGATATCACCTTACACCAGTCAGAATGGTAAAGATGAAGAAAATAAACAATAATAGATGCTGGAGGGGCTGTGGAGACATAGGCACACTAACATGCTGTTGGTGGAGCTGCAGACTGGTACAGTCCCTCTGGAAAGCAGTGTGCAGAATCCTCAAAAAATTAGGGATGAGCCCACCATACGACCCTGCTATTCCATTCCTGGGAATCTTTCCAGGCGATTTAGAATCAGCACATTATAGTGACATAGCAATATCGATGTTCATAGCAACTCAATTTACTATTGCTAGGCTATGGAAACAACCCAGATGTTCCTCACTGGATGAATGGATCCAAAAACTGTGGTACATTTGTACCATGGAATATTACACAGCAATTAGAAACAATGATATTGCAGACTTTGAAGGTAAATGGAAGAAATCATGCTGAGTAAAATCAGCTTAACCCAGAGAACAAATGGTCTATTCTCTCCACTCATTTGTGGAGGATGGGACTAGACCCTGGCCAATGAGAAAGTTGGTCTATTATCATGTGTTAAATCCAGTTAAGATATAATGCTATACAACATAATCCTTTTTTCAGAGATATGGGGGGAAGGGGAAAGGAGGGATAAGGGTGGATAATTGGGAGGGGGCACTCGTGGGGGTATTTGTAATATCCAGAATCTATACACATTTTATATTATTTTGTTAAAAACTTATATGGTTGTTCAAAAATAAAAAAATTAAAAAAAGAAGTTTAGGCTTTGGGGTTGGGTCGTGTTAGAGCTAGGTATAGGAGTAGACCTAGGTTGAGTGAGTTAGGCTAAAGGGGTTAGTGGAAGCAATAGTTTTAGAGTCAGGTTTATGGTTAGTGTTAGAGAGTAGGTTTAGGGCTAGGGTTAACATTAAGTTTAGGGTTAGGTTTATTGGTAGCTTTATGTGCATGGTGAGGCTTAAATGTAGGTACAGGTTTAGGGTTATGGTGAGGTTGTATGGTTACCTTTATTTTTAGTGATACATTTATGAATAATTTTAGTTTTTGGGTTCAAATTTAGGGTTTGGTTTCAGGATCAATTTGGTTTAGAGTTAAATTTCATTTTGGCTTAGAGTTAGGGTTAGGTATAAATTCATCGTTAGGGTTAGTTTTCAGCATAGGTATTTGGGAAGAATTAAAATTAGTGTTAGGCCTTGGTTAAAATTTAGTATTAGATTCATGGTTAGGTTTAGTGTTAAATTAAGGACTAGGTTTAGGTTGAGGGTAAGGTTCATCGTTAGTTGTTACTTTCTTTTATGGTTAGGGTTTGGGTAAGTGTGAGATTTCATTTTCAAATGAGGGTTTGGTTTGGGGTTAGTTTTCAGGTTAGCATTAAGTTTCGTGTTATTTTTCATTTAAATGTAGATTTTACAATGAGTATAAGGGTGAGGGTGATGAAAAGGGTTCTGTTTAGGGTTAAGTTTAGTGATTATTTTAAGTTTAGGGATAGGTTAGTGTTAGGTTTTAATGAAAATTTAGTGCCAGAGACCAGCCCCAGCAACACTTAGGTTTCCAAACAAAACAGTGGATTGGGCAGAAAGGAATGAACTGAAAATCTGGGGCAAGTTGCTTGGAGAAGCGTTATCCTGCTTGAGCAAAATGGCCTCTGTCCTTAATTGTTCTGCTCTATCATACAGGTGTTTCCACTTTCCTGTCATTATCTGCCTTGTTAACCATCGAAACACCTGTAACCACTTAAAAATTTTCAGAGCAGTAGATATAGTAATATCCACCTTATAACTAATTCATAGTCAAGTCCACAGGAAATGTTTCCTGTGTTGTCCATTAAGGCCTTAATTTCAAATAGAATAGTTCTTTATATCTGTTTTGATAAAAAGCTGAGAGGAATTTCCCTAATCTCTAACTCCCTGTTTTCCTTCTGATATTCCTTATTTATCTAGTTTATAGGCACTTATAACCCTAATTAACCACCAACCCTAAAACACCCAGCTGCTGTAACCCAACAGACCCTTCACTGCCATCCCAAGTCCCACAATTGCCAATTCCAAGATATTTCTGCATCCTAACCCATGCACCTAGAATTGAAAATCTAACCTCTACAAAGATAGGAATGGCAGTTTTGGCACATTCTGTTTCCTTTCTTCCTCAGTTCCAACCATTTTGCCCTTCATGTCCAACCCTGATTTAAACTCATCACAGCTTCATCCCTCATGCCTTCCATATGTCTTTTACAAGTACCCTTGTCATCAATCAGTAACAAAGATTTCCAATTTGAGTCAATAGAGAATTTCCATAAGGGATGCTTTTGACAATATCCTGGAATGCTGCCTCTGAGGAGTCCAAAGCAACTCTAGACCTTGTCAGACAGAAACTTGGTAGATATTGTCAATTACAGTTTAGGTTTACAATTAGGGTTTGGGTTAGTGTTAGGGTGATGGTTAGGGTCATGTCTAGGTGTAGGGTTAGGGGAAGGGCTAGGGCTAGGACTAGGGTTTCTTCTAAAGCTACCATTAAAATTAGGGTTAATGTTTGGGCAACGACTATGTTTTGGTTAGGACTAATTTTAGGTTTAGGTTTACTGGCAGGGCTAGGTTAGAACTAGATTTAGGGGTAGGATAAGGCTCAGGGTTAGGGTTTGGTTTATAGGCTTAGTTTTTGGGTTAGGGTAGGGTTAAATTAGGGGTTGGTTTTGAGTTAGGGTTAAGGATAGGTTTAGGGAATCTTTAGGTTTAGGATTAAGTTTAGGTTTAGCTTTAAGGTTAGTGTTGGATTAGGTTTAGTGCTGGGGTTAAGGTTAGTTTAGGGCTAGGGTTAGTGCTTGGTTTCCAATTAGGTTTAGGGATAAGATTAAGTTGAGGTGTAGGAATAGGGCTAGATTTAGGTTTATGTTTAGGGTTAGTGTTAGAGCTCTTGTTAGATTTAGGGCTAGGAGTAGGGCTAGGGCAAGGACTAGTGTTTTTATGTGTGTGTGTTGTGTTAGGATTAGTCTTAGTGTTAACTATAAGGCTTGGGGTAGGACTTGAGTTACAGTAAGAACTAGATTTAAGATTAGTGTTAGGATTGTTGTTAACTTTATTGTTAAGATTATGGTTCAGTTTTGGGTTAGGGCTAGGGTTAGTTTAAAGTTAGGGCTAGGGTTAGTAATAGGGATAGGTCTAGGTTTAGGTCTGTTGTAAGGTTTACATCTAGGTACAAGGCTTGAGATTTGTCTAGCATTAGGGTAGTGTTAGGATTATAGGTAGAGTTAGGACCTCGGTTAGTGTTAGATTTAGGGTTCGGTTTAGAACTACAATTATGGTTTGGTTTATTGCTAGGTTTAGGGTGAGGGCTAGAGTTGGGCTTAGGGCTGTGGCTAGCTTTAGATTTAGGGAAAGGGCTAGGGCTTGGTCTAGGGTTAGGGCTAAATCTAAAGTTAGGGTTAGTGGTAGTGTTTAGGCCAGGCTTAGTGTTAGTGTTAGGACTAGGTTTAGGGTTGGTTTAACTGCTAGGGCTAGGGTTGGAGCTCAGGTTAGTAATAGGTTGCAGGCTATGACTGTATTTAGGGTTAGAGGTAGGTTTAGGGTTAGTGTTAGGGCTTGGTTTAGGGCAGGGTTTAGTGTCATTTTTTGTGTTAGTGTTCCTTCTAGGGTTAAAGTTAGGGCTATTTTTAGAGGGTTAGCTATCTAGTTAGGATAGGGATAGGTCTAGGATTAGGTTGGGGCATAAATTTACAATTAGTATTAGAATTAAGGCTAGGAATAGGGTGAGGGCTGGGTTATATTTAGGATTAGGATTAGGGTTAGGGCTAGATTGAGGGTTAGGTTTAAGATTAATATTATGGCTAGGGCTAGGTTTAGGGCTTCGCTAAGGGATAGGGCAAGGGTTAGGTTTAGGGTTAGATGTTTAGGGTTAGGTTCAGGTTAATGCTAGGTTTAGGGTTAGGGTTAGGTTTAGTGAGTTAAGATAAAGGGGTTAGTGGAAGCAATAGTTTTAAAGTGAGGTTTATGGTTAGTGTTGGAGAGTAGCTTTAGGGCTAGGGTTAACATTAAGTTTAGGTTTAGGTTTAGGGGTAGCATTAGGTGCAGGGTGATGCTTAAATTTAGGTACAGGTTTGGGGTTATGGTTACGGTGTTAGCATTATTTTTAATGATACATTTATGATTAATTTTATGTTTTGAGTTAAATATTAGGGTTTGGATTCGGGATCAGTTTAGTTTAGTGTTAAAGTTTCATTTTGGCTTATAGTTAGGTTTAGGCATAAATTCATGGTTAGGGTTAGGTTTAGGGATATGTATTCAGAAAGACTTAGGTTTAGTGTTAGTCCTCAGTTAAAAATTAGGATTAGATTGAGGGTTAGGTTGAGGTTAAATTAAGGACTAGATTTAAGTGTAGGGTCAGGTTCATAGTTAGTTATTAGGTTTATGTTTAGGGTTTGTGTTAGTGTGAGATTTTGTTTTCAAATTAGGGTTAGGCTTAGGGTTAGTTTTCTGTTAGTATTAAGGTTAGTGTTAGTTTTCATTTAAATGTAGCTTTTACAATGAGTGTTATGGTGAGGTTTATTATAGTGGTAATGGTTGGGTTAGGGTTAAGTTTAGTGAACATTTTAAGTTTAGCGATAGGAGTAGTGTTACATTTTAATGAAAATTGAGTGCCAGAGTCCAGCCCCACCATCTCTTAGGTTTCCAAATGAAAGGTTAGATTCGGCAGAAAGAAATGACCTGAAACTCTTGGGCAAGTTGCTGCAAGATGCATTACACTACATGAGGATAATGGCCTCTGTTCTTAGTTGTTCAGCTCTTTCGTACAGGTGCTACCACTTTGCTTTCTTTATCTGCCTCGTGAACCAATCAAAACACCTGGAAACACTTAAACAATTTCAGAACACCAGATATAGTACTATCCACCTTATGACTAATTCATGTTCAAATCCACAGGAAATGTTTCCTGTATTGTCCAAAATGGCCTTATTTTCAAACAGAATAATATTGTACTTAGTCCTTTATGTCTGTTTTGGTAAAAAGCTGAGATGACTTTCCCAAATCTCTAACTCCCTGTTTTCCTTCAGATGTTCCTTATTTAACTAGTTTATTGGTACTTATACCCTAATTAACCATCAACCCTAAACCGCCCAGATACTGTAACCCACCCAACCCTTCACAGCCATCCCAAGTTCCACAATTGCCAAATCCAGGTCATCTGCGAATCCTCACCCATGGGCCTAGAAACCAAAATCTAACCTCTACAAAGATAGGAATGGTAGTTTTGGCTCATACTGTTTCCTTTCTTCCTCAGTTCCAACCATTTTGCACTTCATTTCCAACCCTGCTTCAAAGTCAGCACAGCTTCATCCCTCATGCCTTACAGATGTCTTTTACAAGTACCCTTCTCATCAATCTGTAACAAAGATTTCCAATTTGAGTCAATAGCAAATTTCCAGAAGAGATGCTTTTGACAATATCCTGGAATGTTACCTGTGAAGACTCCAATCTAAGTCTGTACTTTGTCAGACAGAGACTTGGTAGATATTGTCACTTGCAGTTTAGGTTTGCAACTAGGGTTAGGGTTAGGGTGATGGTTAGGGCCATGACTAGGTGTAGGTTTAGGGGAAGGGCTAGGGCTGGGACTAGTGTTAGAGCTAAAGCTACAATTAGGGTTAGAGCTAGTGTTTGGGACAGATTAGGTTTAGGGAAAGGGGTAATTTTAGCTTTAGGTTAGTGCTAGGTCTAGGTGTAGAGCTAGATTTAGGGCTAGGATTAGGCTCAGGCATAGGGTTAGGTTTAGAGGTTTACTCATTGGTTTAGGGTAGTGTTAGCATAGGGGTAGAGTTAGAGTGAGGGTTAAGAATAAGTTTAGGAAATGTTTAGGTTTAAGTTTAAGTTTAGGTATTGTTTTAAGATTAGGTTAGGGTTAGGTTTAGGGCTGGAGTTAAGGTTAGTTTAGGGCTAGTGTTAGGGGTTTGTTTCCAATTAGGGTTGGGGTTAATATTGAGTTTTGGTGTAGGAATAGGGCTAAAATTAGGTTTAGGGTTCGTGTTTGTGCTCTCATTAGTTTTAGAGCTAGGGGTTGGACTAGGAGAAGACTAGTGTTTTTTGTTAGGATTAGTCTTAGGTCAAATGTAGGGCTTGCTTTCGGACCAGGGTTGGAGTAAGGGCTAGGTTTATGATTAGAGCTAGAAATACTGTTAATTTTAATTAGGACTAGGGTTCAGTTTTGGGTTAGGGTTAGTGTTAGGGCTAAGTTTAGGGTTTTTGCTAGGGCTAGGTTTAGGTCTATTGTTAGGTTTAGAGTTGGATTTGGGCTTGGGCTTCAGCTAGGATTATGCCTAGTGTTAGGTTTATGTTTAGAGTTAGGACCTTGGTTAGCATTAGAGTTAGGGTTCATTTTAGAACTAGAGTTAGGGTTTCATGTAGTGCTAGGTTTAGGGCTAAGGGTTGAGTTTGGGTTAGCGCTGTGGTTAGCTTTAGCATTAGGGTAAAGGCTAGGGCTTGGTCTAAGATTATGTTTAAAACTGAAATTAGGGTTAGGGTTAGTATTTGGGTTGGCTTAGGATTAGTGTTAGGACTAGGTTTAGGGTTAGCTTAAATGTTAGGGCTAGGGTTAGAGTTTGGACTAGGAATAGGGTTTGGATTAGGCCTAGGGCTGCTGTTAGGTTTAGAGGTAGGTTTAGATTTAAGTATATTTTTAGGGTTAGTGTTTGTGCTTGGTTTAGGTCTAAGTTTAGTGTATGTGATTGTGTTGGTGTTTGGGCTAGGATTAAAGATAGGGCTATGTTTAGAGGATTAGCATTCTGGTCAGATTAGGGATAGGTCTAGGGTTAAGTTTAGGCATAAGTTTAGGTTTAGGGTTAGAATGAGGGCTAGGGTTAAGTTTATGGCTATGGTTAATTTTAGGGTTAGGGATTCAGTTAGAGCTAGTTTGTGGGTTTGGTTTAAGTTTACACTTATGGCCAGGTTGAGGTTTAGGGCTTGGGTTAGTGCTGGGGCTAGAGTTATGGTTAGGGTTTGGGTTAGGGTTAGAGGTTTAGGGTTTGGGTTTGGGTAGTGTCAGGGCTAGGTTTATGGGCAGGTTTAAGTTTAGTGAGTTAGGAAAAACGAGTTAGGGGAAGTGTTAGGTTTAGTGTCAAGTTTATTGTTAGCATTAGAGGTTAGGTTTAGGGGTAGGGTTAATGTTAAGTTTAGGGTTAGGTTAGGGGTAGCAATAGGTGCAGGGCAAGGCTTAAGTTTTGGTATAGGGTAGAGTTATGGTTAGGGTGTATGATTAGCTTTATTTTCATTGATATATTTAATAATAAGTTTAGATTTTGCATTAAAATTAGGGGTTGGATTCAGGATTGGTTTAGTTTAGTTTTACATTTTGGTTTAGAGTTAGGGTTGGGTATAAATTCATGGTTAGGGTAAGGTTTAGGGACAGGTATTCAGAAAGGCTTAGGTTTAGTGCTAGGCCTCAGTTAAAATTTAGCATTAGTTTGAGGGTTAAGTTTAGGGTTAAATTAAGGACTAAATTTAAGTTGAGGGTAAGGTTCACGGTTAGTTGTTAGTTTTATGGTTAGGGTTGGGTTAGTGTAAGATTTCATTTTCAAATTAGGGTTAGGCTTAGGGTTAGGTTTCAGGTTAGCATTAAAGTTAGTGTTAGTTTTCATTTAAATGTAGCTTTTACCAAGAGTGTTATGGTGTGGATTATTATAGAGGTAATGGTTCTGGTTAGGGTTAAGTTTAGTTATCATTTTAAATTTAGGGATGGGGTAGTGTTAGGTTCTGATAAAAATTTATTACCCGATTCCAGCAGCATCATCTAGGTTTCCCAGCAGATGAATGGATTCAGCAGAAAGGAACGACCTGAAAATCCAGGGCAAGTTGCTGGGAGACAAATTACCCTGCTTTAGAATATGGACTCTGTTCTTTATTGTTCCGCTCTTTCATACAGGTGCTTACACTTTGCTGTCATCATCTGCCTGGTTAACCATTGCAAACACCTGGAACCACTTAAACAAATTCAGAACACCAGATATATTACTATCCACCTTATGACTCATTCATGGTCAAATCCACAGGAATTGTTTCCTGTATTGTCCAAAAAGCCTTATTTTCAAAATGAATAAGATTGTACTTAGTTCTTTACATATGTTTTGATAAAAAGCTGAGATGACTTTCCCAAATCTCTAACTCCCTGTTTTCCTTCAGATGTTCCTTATTTAACTAGTTTATTGGTACTTATAACCTAATTAACCACCAACCCTAAACCATTCAGCTACTGTAACCAACCAGACCCTTCACCGCCATCCCAAGTCCCACAACTGACAAATCCAAGATATCTGTGCATCCTAACCCATGGGCCTAGAAACCAAAATCTAACCTCTACAAAGATAGGAATGGTAGTTTTGGCTCATACTGTTTCCTTTCTTCCTCAGTTCCAACCATTTCGCACTTCAAAGTCAGCACAGCTTCATCCCTCATGCCTTACAGATGTCTTTTACAAGTACCCTGCTCATCAATCTGTAACAAAGATTTCCAATTTGAGTCAATAGCAAATTTCCAGAAGAGATGCTTTTGACAATATCCTGAAATGTTACCTGTGAAGACTCCAATCCAAGTCTGTACTTTGTCAGACAGAGACTTGGTAGATATTGTCACTTGCAGTTTAGGTTTACAACTAGGGTTAGGGTTAGGGTGATGGTTAGGGCCATGACTAGGTGTAGGGTTAGGGGACGACTAGGGATGAGACTAGTGTTAGAGCTACAGCTACTGTTAGGGTTAGGGCTAGTGTTTGGGCCACGATTAGGTTTAGGGTTGGGGTTGATTTTAGCTTTAGTTTAGTGCTAAGTCTAGGGATAGAGCTAGATTTAGGGCTAGGATAAGGCTCAGGGATAGGGTTAGCTTTAGAGGTTTACTGTTTGAGTTAGGGTAGTTTTAGAGTAGGGTTTGGGTTAGAGTTAGGGTTAAGGATAAGTTTAGGGAATGTTTAGGTTTAGATTTAAGTTTAGTTTTAGTTAAAATGTTAGGTTAGTATTCGGGTTAGGGCTGGGGTTAAGGTTAGTTTAGGGCTAGGGTTAGAGCTTGGTTTCTTAGTAGGTTTGAGGTTAGGATTGCATTTCGGTGTAGGAATAGGGCTAGATTTAGGTTTAGGGTTAGGGTTAGTGTTTGTGCTCTGGTTATTTTTAGGACTAGGTGTTGGTCTAGAGAGAGGCTAGTGATTTTTGAGTGTTAGGATTAGTCTTCAGTCAAATGTAGGGCTTGCTGTTGGATTAGGGATGGAGTGAGGGCTAGGTTTATGATTAGAGGTAGGAATACTCTTAACTTTATAGTTAGTACTAGGGTTCGGTTTTGGGTTAGGACTAGGCTTAGGATTAGTGGTAGGACTAGTATTAGGTTTAGGTTAACTGCTAGGGCTATGGTTAGTGCTTTGACTAGGAATAAGTTTCAGATTAGGTCTAGGGCTGCTGTTAGGTTTAGATATAGGTTTAGGTTTAGGTATATTTTAGGGTTAGTTTTTGGGCTTGGTTTAGGTCTAGGTTTAGTGTCCATGCTTGTTTTAGTGTTCCAGCTAGGGTTAGTGTTCGGATTAGGTTAGGGATAGGTCTAGGTTTAGGTTTAAGCATAAATTTTGGTTTAGGTTTAGAATGAGGGATAGGATTAGGGTTAGGGATATGGTTAATTTTAGGTTTAGAGTTAGGGTTAGGGCTAGGTTGAGGGTTAGGTTTAAGGTTAATATTACAGATAGGAGAAGTTTTAGGGCTTTGGAGAGGTCTAGGGCTAAGGTTAGGGTTAGGGTTTGGGTTAGGGTTAGAGGTTTAGTGATTGGGTTTGGGTAGTGTTAGTGCTATGTTTAGAGGTAGGGTTAGGTTGAGTGAGTCAGGATAAATGGGTTAAGGGAAGCATTAGGTTTAGTGTCAGGTTTATGATTAGTGTTAGTGGGTAGGTTTAGGCTAGTGTTAATGTTAAGTTTAGGGTTAGGTTTAGGGGTAGCATTAGGTGTAGGGCGAGGCTTAAGTTTAGGTATAGGCTTAGGGTTATGGTGAGGGTTTATGGATATCTTTATTTTTACTGATACATTTATGATGAATTTCAGGTTTTGCATTAAAAATTAAGGTTTGAGTTGGGATCAGTTTGTTTTAGAGCTAAAGTTTCATTTTGGTTTAGAGTTAGGTTAAGTTATAAATTCATGGTTAGGGTTAGGCTCAGTGATAGGTATTCGGAAAGGCTTAGGTTTAGTGTTAGGCCTCACCTAAAATTTAGGATTAGATTGAGTGTTAGGGTTAAATTAAGGACTAGGTTTAAGATTAGGGTAAGGTTCATGGTTAGTTGTTAGTTTTATGGTTAGGGTTTGGGTTAGTGTGAGGTTTCATTTTCAAATTAGGTTTAGGTTTAGGGTTAGTTTCCTGGTTAGCATTAAGGTTAGTGTTAGTTTTCATTTAAATGTAGCTTTTACAATGAGTGTTATGGTGAGGATTATTATAGAGGTAATGGTTCGGGTTAGGTTTAAGCTTAGTGATCATTTTAAGTTTAGGGATTGGGCCGTGTTAGGTTCTGGTGAAAATATAGAGCCAGATTCCAGCCCCGGCATATCCGAGGTTTCTCATCAAATGAGTGGATTCGGCAGAAAGGAAGGACCTGAAAATCCAGGGCAAGTTGCTGGGAGACACATTACCCTGGCATGAGGAAAATGGTCTCTGTTCTTAATTTTTCAACTCTTTCATACAGGTGCTTCCATTTTGCTTCTTTATCTGCCACATTAACCAATCAAAACCCCTGGAACCACTTAAACAATTTCAGAGCACCAGATATAATATTATCCATATTATGACTCATTCATGGTCAAATCCACAGGAAATGTTTCATGTATTTTCCAAAAAGGCCTTTTTTTCAAAAGAATAATATTATTCTCAGATCTTTATATCAGTTTTGATAAAAAGGTGAGATGACTTTCCCAAATCTCTAAGTCCCTCTTTTCCTTCAGATGTTCCTTATTTAACTTATTTATTGGTACTTATACCCTAATTAATTACCAACCCTAAGCCACCTAGCTACTGTAACCCACCAGAACCTTCCAAGTCCTGCAATTGCTAATTCCAAGGTATTTGTGCATCCTAACCCATTGGCCAAGAAGCCAAAATCTAACCTCTACAAAGATAGGAAAGGCAGTTTTGGAATATACTGTTTCCTTTCTTCCTCAATTCCATCCATTTTGCCCTTCATTTCCAACCCTGCTTCAAAGTCAGCACAGCTTCATCCCTCATGCCTTACAGATGTCTTTTACAAGTCCCCTTCTCATCAATCAGTAACAAAGATTTCCAATTTGAGTCAATAGGGAATTTCCAGAAGAGATGCTTTTGACAGTATCCTGGAACGCTGCCTCTGAGGAGTCCGACCCAAGTCTGGACCTTGTCAAACCGAAACTTGGTAGATATTGTAACTCACAGTGTAGGGTTAGGGGAAGTTCTACATCTAGGACAAGTATTAGAGATAAAGCTACCATTAGGGTTAGGGTTAGTGTTTGGGCCATGATTAGCTTTAGGGTTTGAGGTAAAGTTTTAGGTTTACTTCTAGGGCTAGGAGAAGAGCTAGATTTAGTGCTAGGATAAAGTTCAGGGTTAGGGTTAGGGTTAAGAGCTTAGTGTTTGGTATAGTGTAGGATTAGAATAGTGGTTGTGTTAGAGTTAGGGTTGAGGATAGGTTTGGGGAGTGTTTAGATTTAGGGTTAAGTTTAGTTTTAGCTTTAAGGTTAGGTTAGAGTTGGGGTTAGGTCTGGGTCTCAAGTTAGTTTAGGTATAGTGTTATTGCTTGGTTTCCAATTAAGTTTTTGCTTAGGATTAAGTTTCAGTGTAGGAATAGGGCTAGATTTAGGGTTATGGTTTGGGTTAGTGTTAATGCTCTGGTTAGTTTTGTGGCTAGGGGTAGGGCTAGGGTGAAGGCTAGTGTTTTTTCTTATGTTAGGTTTAGTCTTTGGGAAAAGTGTAGGGCTGTGTATAGGTGTAGGTTAGAGTAAGGGGTAGGTGTAGGATTAGAGCTAGGATTAAGTTTAACTTTATTGTTAGTACTATGGTTCAGTTTCAGTTTAGGGCTAGGGTTATGGTTAGGGCTAGGGCTAGGTTTAGGTCTATTGTTAGGTATAGAGCTAGGAATAAGGCTTGGGCTTTTGCTAAGATTAAGCTGGTGTTAGGTTTATAGTTAGAGTTAGGACCTTGGATAGTGTTTTTTGTAAAAGTCTTAGCTAGGAAATTTGGGCCTTTAATTTGTCTCTGAAACCTGTGTCAATACAATATTGCTCTTTTTGCTATTCACTAAGGAATTCAAATATAATTCCACTTAATTATGGTAATTTCTTTAGCTTTAGTTTTAAACACAATTATCCCCTTATCCCCTAACTTCCCCTTTAATACTGGTTGTTTCCATTTTATTGTTAGATTTATTATTTTGAGCTATACTAAATTTTTACTGTATCTCAAATAACTGGTTCATTTAAGTTTCCGTGATATATTTTGAAATACTTCCAATTTTCTTAGCATCATTAATATAGCTAATAGAGTAACTTGCAAATGGTAGACTTAGAAAACTGTTTTATTTCATGATTTTGGAAAACAGAGTATGTTCCACTTGTGAATTTCACTATAAGTATTATACGCATTGCATAAAAAATACAGATAGTAAGAGATTTAAAAAATTTTCTGCAGTCCTATATACTCAATTATCAGAATTCCAATGGACAGCTAGCCTCTTTTTAAATAGTTTAAATGAATAAAACTTTTTATCACTCCTATTTAAACTAACCTATTAGCATTCACTTACATACATATACACTCTATGTAAGAATAATATTAACAACTATGTTGTAGTTATTTATGTATTGATTGAAGTGATTATGATTGTATTTATTTATTTCCAAAAACATAGATTTGATTCTAAATTTCTAAAATACTATTCAATAAAATCATTCATTTATATCCAATTAATATGTGTGCTGTCAATTTATATTTCATTATGAAAATTATAAAAATATAAATAATAAAAAAATAACATCAATTGTATGATACAAGGCCTTTGTATTTTCCTCTTTTCTTGTAGACATCTCACAGAATCCTTTCATTGTCTCATCCAAATAGGAAGTCACAGACACATCCATATACACTTGTATGCACAATACTTCTCCTGCTGCATCTTTTCTTGCTCTGGCTTTGCTTTTTTGCCTACTTGATAATTTACAATAAATATTGCTGTCTCAGCAGGAAGATTTTACTTTGATGATTCTGGAGGGTTTAACATAGGAAAAATTATTTATTCTATAATTTTTTCAGAAGATATTATTTTCTTTAATTTTGTTTAAAACTTCACATGTATCTTTATCAATTTTAAGACACATCAGTCACTGAAAAGGCTGAAATTATGATTCAATTTAAATGAATATTCCTGTAATTTTAATTGTCTAAAATTCATATTGTAGAATAGCTTAATAACTGTCCATTGCTTCTAACCTAATACAGATATTTCCAGGGGAGTGAAAACAACCACTACTGTCTCATCTGTTTCAATTTTCTCTTCTTGTCGGTTACCATTTCTTGGCTGGCCAAGGAAATTCATAAACACACAGCACTGACACATTTAACTGAACAACATTATTCTTCCCTTGGAGTAGGAAAATTTGGTACTACAAAGGAGTGAAAAATTATAATATCCATTTTTACTTGTTAGTGAGAATGGAGGCCATCTTGAAATAACCATGCATAAAAGAAGAATAGGAGAGAAAGAAGGAAGGGTGGTCATTTCAAAGCCTGATACTTTGAAAGAAAAGTCATGTAAAAGTTTGAACCAGAGCTTAGTAGATGAATATAATGAGGTATATGAATCTAATAATAACTGAGGAAATGAAAAAGAAAATTGATTTTCATAGAGTAAGTAGGAAAGTGCTAAAGGATAGGGAAATAATGCACTGAGTGGGAAGAACACAATTTCATTCTCAATTATTGTGTGCCCATTTTCTTGATCAGAGAACAAAACAACTCCCTCCTTTTTTCCCTTAGTGTAAACTTAGCACAGTACACATAAATTTATTTCCACAAAGTGTGGTATAAATTTCCAAGGGGTGGGGTTCCTGAGAAAGAATTTGAAGGACAAAAATAAAGAGTCTCAAAAGGTTTCTCTTACAGAAAAAGAAAAAATAAATACACCAAAATGGAAGAATAGTCACCATAGACAAGGACACCAAAGTGTCTTTAACAGAATCCTCAATGTGTGAGTCCTCATACAACTAACTGCTTCTGAAAAAGAATTCAAGTATATAATTCTACCATAGATAATGGGTCATCATTCTTGAGAGAGTCCTCAGTAAGCCTTACTAGCTTTCCCTGGAGAAATTCCTGGTATTCTTCTTAGGCCTTGGTTATTACCTTTCTGGCCTATGAACTATCTGTTCTATATTTATCTTAGACAGACAATAATTCAAAGCTGAGCTTCTTCTCCATGTGATCCACCTCTACCTGGGCCCTCTGTCTGTTTTTTCTGTGACTTAATTTTAATCTTGCCAACCAAAGCACAGGATTTGCCTCCCCACATCTTCCTCACTCTTAGTGAGGAACTTAGTCCCTCATTTCCTTGACCACAGACAAATTAGCTTCACCAGCGTTCTTTCTGTTGCAGTTCTGCTCCAGCATTTGATATTCAGAATTAGTGTGCAAGGAATTTTTTTAATTTTTTATTTTTTATTCAGAAATAGATTTGTTGAACAATCACACAATCTTTTAATGAAATATATATATACATAAATATATATATATATATACATATATATATATATATATATTCTCAAGATAAGATTTACTCCCGAGTGCCCCCAAGTTACCCACCCTTATCCCTCCCCTCCCCTTCCCAAAACATTTCTGGAAACATATTAATTTGTATAACATTACACATTATCTGGATTTAAAACATGATAATAGACCTCCTTTCTCAATGAACTGGGTCTAGTTCCAGCCTCCACAGATGAGTGGAGACATTCAACACTTGGTTCTCTGGGTTATGCTGATTTCACTCAGCATAATTTCTTCCATAGACATCCATTTACCTTCAAAGGCTGCATTATCATTGTTTCTAATTGCTGTGTAAAATTCCATGGTGTATATGTACCACAGTTTTCTGATCCATTCATCCAGTGAGGGACATCTGGGTTGTTTCCATAATTTAGCTATTGTAAATTAAACTGCTATGAACATAGATATTGCTGTGTCACTGTAATGTGCTTATTCTAAATCCCCTGGAAAAATACCCATGAATGGAATAGCAGGATTATATGGTGGGCTCATCCCTAGTTTTTTTTTTTTTTTTTTTTTTTTTTTTTT
>PVKS010020961.1:0-35957 GCA_004027875.1 Aplodontia rufa | reverse complement strand
AAAAAAAAAAAAAAAAAAAGCTGCAGGAGGAAAGCCCCAAATCACATTCAGAGGCAAAACAATTAGGATCACTATGGATTTTTCACAACAAACAATGAAGGCCACAAGAGCTTGGAACAATATCTTTCACGTGTTAAAAAAATAACAACTTTCAACCAAAGGTAATTTAACTGGCAAAACTCAGCTTCAAATGTGAAAGGGAAATTAAATACTTTAACAATAAACTCAAGCTAGCAAGATACATGAACACAAATCCTGCTCTACAGAGCATTCTCAAAGATGTTCTCCATTTAGAAGATAACGCCAAAGATATGCTAAATCCTTAAACAAGGGTGAGTCAATAATCATACTATACAAAAACTGACTTTCAAGATGACTCAAAACTCTGTAATAGATATAAAGCCTGTGAATCAACCTCCCACATCTATTCTATCCTTGAATGTGAATGGTCTCAATGCCCCAATTAAAAGACACAGACTGACCCACTGGATCAAAAAACAAAATCCAACAATATGTTGCCTGCAAGAGACACATTTGACACTCAAAAATAGACACAGGCTGAAAGTGAATGGATGGCAAAACATCCACCAGACCTGTGGCCCAAAAAACCAAGCTGGTGTAGCGATTCTAATTTCTGACAAAATTAATTTCCAACTAAAACTAGTCAGAAAGGACAAAGAGGGTCACTTTATCATATTAAAAGGGACAGTTCACCAAGAAGATATAACCATAACCAACATTTATGCCCCCAATTACAACCCCCCCAAATATATGGAAAATATACTTAAAGACATTAAACCCCTCATTGACCTCAACACAATAATCCTGAGGGACTTCAACATACCACTATCAACACTAGACAGATCATCAAAACAAAAAATCAACAAAGATGTCTTCAATTTGAACTACTCTATTAAACAATTGGGCTTAACAGACATTTACAGAATATTCCATCCTAAGACAGCTGAATTTACCTTATTCTCATCGGCTCATGGATCCTTCTCTAAAGTAGACCACACCCTAGTTCACCGTGATAATCTTAGCAAATATAAAAAAGTGGATACAATCCCATGAATTCTGTCAGATCATAATGCTATGATCTTAGCAATCAACAATAAGAGAAACAGCAGAAACTATTCAAATACTTGGACATTGAATAATTACCTCTTAAATGCAGGATGGGTAAAAGAGGAAATGAGAACAGAGATTATGAAGTTTTTGGAATTGAACGAGAATGAGGAAACAACATACCGAAACCTCTTGGACAGTATGAAGGCTTTCTTAAGAGGTAAATTTATAGCACTGCATGCATACATCAAAAATCTAGAAAGAGATCAGATTAATAGCCTTACGCTTCAACTCAAACGACTACGAAAGGAGGAACAATCCAACCCTAAATCTAACAGAAGACAGAAAATCACCAAAATCAGAGCTGAAATCAATGAAACTGAGAACAAAAAAGCTATTCAATCTATTAACAATCTAAGAGTTGGTTCTTTGAAAAAGTCAACAAAATCAACAGACCCCTTTCCAAACTCACCAAAAGGAAGATCGAAATGAAGCAAAGCAAATCAACAAAATCAGAGACGAAAATGGGGATATCACCACAGACTCATCCAAGATACAGATTATCAGAACCTATTTTGAAAACTTATACTCTGCCAAATTTGATAACCTCCAGGGCATGGACAAGTTTTTGGATACACACGACATCCCCTCTTTAACACAGGAGGACATTGAAAACCTCAACCAACCTATCACAGAAGCAAAATTGAAGTAGCAATCAAAGCTCTCCCAAAAAAGAAAAGCCCAGGTCCGGATGGATATACAGCAGAATTCTACCAAGCCTTCACAGAAGAACTAACACTGATCCTCTACAAGCTCTTCAAGGAAATTGATAGAGAGGGATCACTCCCAAACACTTTTTATGAAGCAAATATTATGCTGATACCAAAACCCAACAAAGAAATGTCAAGGAAAGAAAACTACAGACCAATTTCCCTGATGAACATTGATGCAAAAACCTTAATAAAATTTAGGTAATCGGATACAAAAGCACATAAAAAGATAATTCATTATGATCAAGTGGGCTTCATTCCAGGAAAACAAGGCTGGTTCAATATATGCAAATCAATAAATGTAATTCACCACATAAACAGAATTAAAAATAAAAATCATATAATCATCTCAATTGACGCAGAGAAAGCATTTGATAAAATTCAACACCACTTTAAGCTCAAAACTTTGGAAAAGATAGGGATCAAAGGAAGATACTTTAACTATGTGAGATCCATTTACGACAGACCCATAGCCAACATTATCCTCAATGGAGAAAAACTGAAATCATTTCCACTGAATTCAGGAACAAGAGAAGGTTGTTCACTTTCATCACTCTTGTTCAATATAGTCCTTGAAACCCTTGCCAGAGCTATCAGGCAAGACAAGGAAATCGAAGGAATTCATATAGGAAAAGAGGAAGTTAAGTTATCTCTAATTGCAGATGACATGATTTTATACCTAGAAGACCCAATAACATCGGCCAGAAATTTCCTAGAGCTTATAGGTGATTTTAGCAAAGTAGCTGGCTACAAGATCAACTCCAGCAAATCACTAGCGTTTCTTTACTCCAGCAACAAATCCACAGAAGAAGAAATCAGGAAATCTCTCCCATTCACCATGACTTCCAAAAAAATGAAATACTTGGGCATTAACCTTACAAACGATATTAAGGACCTCTACAAAGAAAACTATCAAACACTAAAAAAAGAAATTACAGAAGACCTGAGTAGATGGAAAAACATTCCATGCTCATGGTTAGGCAGAATCAATATTTTAAAAATGGCCATTCTACCCAAAGCCCTATACAGATCCAATGCAATCCCCATCAAGATACCTATGGCATTCTTCAGAGATATAGAAAAAGCAGTTCTCAAGTTCATATGGAATAACAGAAGACCCAGACTAGCCAAAACATAACTCTACAGGAAGGAAAAAGTAGGGGGTATCTCAATCCCTGACCTGAAATCATATTACAGAGCCATAGTAGCAAAAAAACAGCATGGTATTGGTATCAAAACAGAACCTGAAGATCAGTGGAACAGAATAGAAGATCCTGAGACAAACCCCCATATATTTAACTACTTGATATTTGATAAAGGGGGCAAAAGCAGGGTGTGGAAGAAAGACAGTCTGTTCAACAAATGGTGTTGGTCAAATTGGACAGCCATGTGTAGACAACTGAAGCTGGATCCTTACCTTTCGCCCTGCATAAAAATTAAATCAAAATGGGTGAAAGACCTGGATATTAAGCCAGCAACTTTAAATGTACTAGAAAAAGAAGTAGGGTCAACACTACAGGACATAGGAGTCGGCAGCACCTTCCTTAACAAAACTCCCATGGCTCAAGCAGTAAAGTCAAGAATAAATTAATGGGATGCAATTAAACTAAAAAGTTTCTGCAGAGCCAAAGATCTAGTCAAGAGCATCATGAGAGAACCTATAGAATTGGAGAAAACCTTTGCCTGCTACACCTTGGACAGAGGGCTAATATCCAGAATACATAGAGAACTAAAGAAACTAAACACCAAAATCACAAATAATCCCATCAATAAATGGGTTATGGATCTTAAAAGAAACTTCTCACCAGAGGAAGTCCAGAAAGCCCATAAATATATGAGAAAATGGTCTACATCATTAGCTATAAGGGAAATGTAAATCAAAACTTCAATGAGATACCTCCTCTACAGGAAGGAAAAAGTAGGGGGTATCTCAATCCCTGACCTGAAATCATATTACAGAGCCATAGTAGCAAAAAGACAGCATGGTATTGGTATCAAAACAGAACTTGAAGATCAGTGGAACAGAATAGAAGATCCTGAGACAAACCCCCATATATAATCAGTATATTATAGTGATGTGGCTTCTTCAATGTTTATAGCAGCTCAATTTACTATAGCTAGATTATGGAACCAACCCAGATGCCCCTCACTCGACAAGTGGATACAAAACTTTGGTACATATATACAATGAAATACTACTCGGCTATTAGAGAAGATGATATTATGGCTTTTGATATCAAATGGATGGAGATGGAAAGAATTATGCTAAGTGAAATATCCCAATCTCAGAGACTCAAGGGCCGAATGGTTTCTCTCATCTGTGGAAGCTAGTATACATTGGGAAGCAGTATGTTAGATAGCTAAACTAGTAATAACTTCAAATTTTATGATTCTCAATGCAACAGGGAGATGACTCCCTAGGATATGGAGATGTAGGGTGGGGGGCAGGGGAGGGAGGGTGTACCTAGGAGACTGGAGGGTGGGAATATGGGGGAATCATCTCAGAAGGAGATCTCCGTCCTTCACAAGCTATCCATTTAACTCAGGGGGTCTTTGGGAGGAAACAGCAACATGGGGAACCCAAGCTGGGCATCCATGATATGGCATTAACCATGGATAACTAAGTATATATACATTGGTTCTTGAATGTTTGATAATGTTTCACCCTCAATTGTATCTCTATATCCATCTAATAAAAAAATGGAAAAAAACCCTCAGAAAACTTAGATACCTATTATGGTTTGGGTACTAGGTGTCCCCCCCGCCCCAAAAAAAAAGCTCAATGTAAGACAATGCAGGAAGGCTCAGAGGTGAAATGATTGGGTTATGAGATCCTTAACCCATTCAGTGAATCAATTTTCTGATAGATTAACTTAAGGTGGGTAGGGTGTGGCTGGAGGAAGTGGGTCATTGGGGGCATGTCTGTGGGGTATATATTTTGTATCTGGCGAGTGGAGTCTCTGTCTCTGCTTCCTAAACATCATGTGATTTACTTCCTTCTGCCATACTCTTCCACCATGATGTTCAATCTCATCTCAAGCCCAAAGGAATGGAGCCAGCCTTCTTTGGAACCACATGCCCCTAAACAAAAATTTCCTCTACAATTATTCTTATCAGATGTTTTAGTCACAGCAGTGAAAAAGCCAAAACAACACAAACAAGCCAAATAAGCCAGTCAATAAATAACTTCTTGGAAGAAGAAACACAAAAGGCCTATAAACACATGAAAAAATGTTCAGCATCTCTAGCAATCAGGGAAATGCAAATAAAAATTATACTAAGATTTTATTTCACTCCAGACAGAATGGCAAAGATCAAGAATAGGAACAATAATAAATCCTGGTGAGGTTGGGGAGGAAATGTACTCTTGCACATTATTGGTGGGACTGCAGACTAGTACAACCACTCTGGAAAGGAGTATGGAGAATCATTAAAATATTAGGGATGTAATAATCATGTCACTCCTCTATCCCATTCAGCATACTATAGCAACAAAGCCACATCAATGTTTAAAGCAGCATAATTTATAATCACTAAATTATGGAATCAACCCAGATACCTGTCAATAGATGAATGGATTAAGAAACTGGCACACACACACACACACACACGCACGCACGCACACACACACAATGGAGTTCTACTCAGCCATAAGAAAGAATAAAATTATGGCAGTTGACAGAATATAGATAGAAATGGAGAATAGTATACTGAATGAAATCAGCCAAACTCAGAAACTCAAAAGTCAAATGTTTTCTCTCATATGCAGAAACTAGAGTAAAATAAAGGGGGAAGTAAGGATAAGATAATATAAAGAACCAATCAAACACAAACTAATAGATTAGCTAACGGAAGTCTAGAAGAGAAATGGAAAGGGGAGGTAGGACGGAAAAGAAAATGGGGAGGTAATGGGTATCATGAACCAAATCCATTTCCATGCATATATGAGTTTGTCAAGATGAACCCAACTACCATGTATAACTATAAAGCTCTACTACTACTAATAATAATAATACTATAAGAATGTCAAGTAGTTGGATGCATATAATATATAGTATTTTCCATTTGTTTTCTTAAACTAAGTCACATGCATTTAAGTTTCTGCCACATCTTTTCATGGTTTAATAGCTCATTTCTTTTAAATGTCCAATAATATTACATTGTGTGGATCCATTCACCTACTAAGGGCCATTTTGGTTACTTCAAGATTTGGTGATTATGAATAAAGCTGCTCTAAATAAAAAGCAAACAAACAAAAAAATGAATGAAATGAGCCTATCCTGTCAAAAAAAAAAACAACTGACAATATTTTTTGAAAGTAATCAAATTGAAGCTTCCAAGAGAAAATTAGAATTTTTAAAAACTTATTACTTATTGCTTTTCAATTCATAAAGATTTTTCTGATGAGATGGTCATTTTAACAAATGTAGTTCTTTTTGATATTGTGTAATAAATTATGTCAACACTTAAGAGTTTGCATAATTCAGTAAACCAGTATCTTCTAAATGACCAATTACATTCTCAAAATCTTGCATAAGTAAAAACCCACTCAAAGTTCAAGGGAAACCAAGGGAATTTAATGTAACTACATATTAATGGATTTATCATTATAGTTTCAGATTCCACATTGCAATTTACATTTCAAAAACTAGCACTGACTGAGTTTTGGTGCAATACCAAACAAGAATATCTAGAATTATCATTATCTGGAAAGCTTTGAAAATAATTTCCCTTTTTCAACTGTGACCTGTTTGAGGTCATATTTTATTTAAATACTTCAACCAAAATAATATGTAACAACAGGCAGAACACAGATGAAGAATCCAGTAATCTTCTATTAAACCAAAGATATTTGAAAAAAATAAGACAATGCCACACTTCTTAAATTTTCTGGTCCTGGAAAATGTAGCTATCATTATTAAAATATATTACTTATTTTAAATTTAAATGCAGTTCAATAAATAGTCTGTTACATTAAAATCTATTGATTTCCCTCCCAGTTTGGCTGGAACTTTTACCCATGCATGATTTTGTAGAATGGATGATCAGTCATTTGGAAAAAATTAGTTTCCAACATTATTCTTTTTTTGCAAGAAATTAAGTAATCATTTAAAATTTTATTTGCTTTAGTTTCTATTAAAGTAAATATTATCAGTATAACTCACATAAAAGATCTTTGGGGTCTTCAATAATATTTAAGAGTGTAAATAAATTCTTAGACCAATTAATTTGACAATTTCTATGCTAGATATACCATACAGTAAAACAGTAAAGAGTACAGGAGTGCAAAAGTAGAAGAAATATTATAGATAGAAATTGGCTTTGTTCCAGAGTGGGATGTAGAGACACATTGCTAAGATTAAGAACACGGTGAGGAAAGGCATGATGGTAAGAATAGTAATGGTAGATTTGGAGGACTGAGACAATCAGCAGTATTGAATTATGAGAGTCTCTGTCATGCTTCAAGTCATCTTTTTTTCCCTCATATCATCTCTGACCCTTACAAATTGTTTCTCTCTCTCTCTCTCTCTCTATTCACCCCATGTCTCCACAGTCAGAAAAGTTACTCTGCTTTTTTTTTCCTAGAGAGAGAGAGGGACAGTGAGAGAGAGGGAGGAGAAGCAATTTTTTATTTAGTTTTTTGTGTGACTTTCATTCCTCTGACATTTTGTTGCGTACGTAATACTGAGGTTTGAACTCATGTACTCACACATTCGAGGCTAGAGCCATAACTGCTGAGCCACCGCTCCAGCCCCAGGTTCTCTGCTTTTAAGGACTCGTGTGATTCTACTGTATCCACCTAGATAATCCACAATAACCTCCCTATCTCAAGGTCCTTTACCTCAATCACATTGACAAAAGTATTTTTTCTACATAAAGAACAGAAGTTTATGTGGCTCATCATTCTGGAGTCTAGGGGTTCCGAGAGTATGGCACCAGAACCTGCTTGCCATCTGGTGAGGGTCTTCTTACTGAATCATGACAGACATCTCATGGTGAAACAACAAACATGCTATCTTGGATCTCTTCTTAGAAAGCCACTAATGCCATGATAAGGACCCTGTCCTGTGACTTCATCTAATCCTAACTACCTCCCTGAGGCTCTACCTCCAAATGCCATTAATATATGATTTGGCCATTAAGTGCCTAACACCTGAACTTTTGAGGGAAATATTCAAAATATAGCCAAGGATTAGAACATGGGCTTCTCTTACTCTGCCTCTAAAACATTATGGGATGTTTTTGAACAAGTAAATGGTATAACAACAGCGGTATTTACAGAAAATTTTCTGAAATAATTACCAACTTGGAACTAATCTAGGGCCAAGCTTGGGGCACAGCCTGGCCTCTGTGGAAAACAACTTCCACAAGTTTTTAGTGCAATGTAAATGAAGCAACCAGGAGGACACCTGTGGATATTCTGTCAAGCATATCACTTCCCCATTGCCATCCTGCCCATATTTGTTATTGAGGTCACCAAGGGGACATTATCCATAGCTTCTAGAAGCAGCTTCTTTTCTTCACTTCATATCTTTGAAATGTTCCATGAAAGAAAAGGACACACAATTGCCCCACTAGATCCTAGAAACTAATATTTCAGAAGAGGTGGGTGGATTTTCTCCTCTCAAGCACTGGAAATTGGAGAGTGACCTTTTACATGAAACATTTTATTAATAGTGTTCGGGTTACCAAACCTTGAAGTGAAAGGCAACATCTGAATGAGTGTTTGTTGGGTTAACACCAGTACTCTGACAAAACCACAATAAGCTTAAAAGCTTTTGAGTTACAATTTATCAGAATGGTTAACTTATGAAAGAATGCTTGAATTAGTTAAAAGAAACCAGAAGATGGATACAGCTCAAACATTTTCCAACATTAGCTTATTTTTTTGAAAATAATTGAAATGTTTGTCTGGCTTCCCATCACATATGTTCAATAATTAAGTAAGGAGGAAAGAAAGGGAATCCTTGTGGTATAAATTCCAGAAACAACTGCAGATTCATCCAAAGGTCATTTATAAATCAGAACAAGCCCAAATTCATTAGCTAGTTCAGACTGAATCACGTATCCTATAAAAATTAGACAAAATGACAAAAGCCATTATTTTCACCCCCTCAAAATATTTATAAAAACAGAATGCTATTCTTCAGTCAGGCAAATATCCTACCCAGGGCATTCTTAACTACTGATGTTGAATATTACAGCATAGGAATGATCTTTGGCATTTAGTAACTTCTTTTGTGCAAAATATATCATCTGTTTAATTCTGTTGGGCATGTGCAGCTCACTAGTTTTGCCTGTGTGTATGTGTGAGTGTGTGTGTGTGTGTGTGTGTGTGTGTGTGTGTATACATGTGTTTTCAGGTAAAATATGTCATGAAGTTTAAACTATTCTTTTAAGAAACAGGGGACAGAGAGAGAGAAAAAGAGAAGTAATTTTTATTTAGTTTTTCATGTGATTTCCGTTCCTCCAAGACTTTGTTTTGTACATGGTGCTGGGGTTTGAACCCGTGTACTCGCACATGCCAGGCAAGCATTGTAACTGCCAAGCCACCACTCCAGTCCCAGGTTCAAACTATTCCTAAGCAGAACTGACAACACTTTCCCTAATATACTTACTCATATCTCTTTGCAAATTTTTCTTGAGGAAACCATCACATCCCTTTTCCCTGGAAACTACCCCAAGTGGCTGTAAAAACTGTTACCTAGAGCTTTGTATTTTTTTATTCTTACTCCATTGACACATCTCCTCCGTGGGGACCCAAAACGTTGTCCAGATATAACTTAATTGACTGTTGTGAGAAGGTTATGTTTTCTTCTAGGCAACATAAAATTTGCAGCCTATTCACCCAACACCACCATAGTGTTTTACCTCATAATTTGAATAGGTTTTGAGAGTAGGAGGTGAGGAGAGAATGATTCCCAAAAAATGGAAGGCCAGGAAAAGTGCTAAATCTAGGGTCCCTCAGCATCTGGCTGGGAAAATGCATATAAGGAGGCTCTGAACATTGATATAAGGAAGACAGAGAGAGTTTCTACAAGGAGAAATAAACACATTAAATAAAGGAAACTTACATCTACTTCATAGTTTTGTCTTTGCTTCTGGTCTGTTATCTGTGTGGGCTTACTGGAGTCCACCAGTTGCACTGAGGAGGCAGTTAGGACCAGTCATGTATCAAAATAGTTTGTTCTCTACTGTGGGAAGACAACTACCTCAGCAACTGCCTTTTCACTTCCAATTTTCAGAACTCAAGAGGGAGGAAACAATGAACCTCCTGAGTATGTAGCGTACCAGATACAGATAAAACAAGGGAAGCCTTCTGTTAGAACCCTGGGGACACCTTGCCCAATCTGGGAAACTCAGAAATGGCAGTCTTGTTGACCCTAAAGGGATTGTTCCTCCCAGGGTTAATCATTTCCGAAAGATAGTAAACAAATTGCCCAGGAGCACACTGGCAACTAAACCAGTCAAATCAGATGTAAACCAACCAAGCAATCAAGAGTCCAAACCATAACCACCTCCTTCATCACAGCTCTCACATTCTGACCCTCTAACCACCTACCCTAATCACCCCAGGGCCAGGTACCAAACAAGGAGGGATAGCACCTATGTCTCAGAGTCTGCTGAAATTTTTCAAACTAGCCAATCCTAAATCTGCTTATCTTGCCTTGCCTGGTCCTTTCCATAGAAACCACATGAAAGGCTTTTGACCTAATCCACCCACCTCTCTCTGCCTTCTTACTGAAACCAGTGCTTCCCTATGTGGCCCCTGTGAGTGCATGCCCCCTTCTCTTGAGATCTGTGAATACAAGTCTTTTTAATAGAATTTGTGTGTTTACCTGTTGGCCTTACTGTACTTAAATAATAAAACTGATATTAAACAACATGGGAAAAAAATTACTCCCTGCAACAGAAGATCTCTAGAGTCTCTGGTAGCTCTAACATCCTCTATCCTCTTACTGTAAATATGAGGCCATTATATTATCTTTAAAATAAGTTACAATAAGGTTATAACAAAGTCTTGCACTTCTGAAGTTACCCAGTTTTTAAGGGCAAGGGTTTTCTGAATCAGAAGTCACATAAAGAAAGATTACACAGAAAGTCTTGTGTAAGAGTCATTGCTTAAGTGGAGGCAAATGAAAATGTTAGTACTGTTTTGGGAAACCTTTCATTTTGCTCTATTACAGATGATGGGTTAAAATCATTCTAGCATGCCATTTTTGGATCCTTGTTAGCTTTTCTACTTTTCTTAGCTCTTTATTCTTCTTTACCTTTGGATATAGAGTATCTCTTCCTGATAGCGTGATTGTACAAGTTTGGGATGCATGCTGGCAAGAATCAGGAAAATATTAAAATTAAAGTGTCCCTTTAAAAGGCATATAAAGAACGAGGCAAACACAAGGAATATATGAAGAATTAGATTAGTATGGGTATGATACTGACTGACTGTTTACTGAATGAACAATACAATCAGTGATTCACTGTGTAGTCTCATCCCTCATCTCACTCTTCTCTGCTTTTACTTTTTGTGTGAAAAACAATTATTCCAAATATACTTCATAGAACTATTATGAGGAATCATGTGACTTTCAAAATAAATCTGGAAATTGCTTTCAGATACTGTAAAAATTGCAGGAAAAGATTGTGTGCAAGACAAAATTACACAAGCATTTGTTTATGGGGATAAACAAGGAAGTGCATTTCAGTTCAAGAATCAATACTTTGGTTCAAGTGGTGATTTAAAAAGTACCATGGTTATTTGAAATAAAGAAAACTATTTTTCCCAGAAAGTGTTGTATTATTTTGTTATTACATTTGATTCTGAAAATGCCCCCATTCACAAAATCTCTGGGAAGTTGGATGAAATGGATGTATGACCATCTGAAATGAGCCAGGACCCAGACTGAAGTACAGTTGGCTGGATATTTGAGAACACAGTGAGGAAAAGGCTCACCCTCCTATATCACCTGAAGCTGCCAAGTAAAAACTTCCAAATAGTCTAGAGAAACAAGATGCCTCAGACTCATATTCTGTTTGCCTTTCAGTCTTGCTCAAAATGTTTTGCTTTAATGGAAAAATAAAGAATGAAAAAGAAATACTAAAAGTCAAGGGAATAATTTTGTGTGGAAGAGAAATCAGCTGTGGAATATCTGGGCTTTTATTGTATAAAAAAGGAAATTTTGAAAGAAAAAAAAACACCTAATATATTTAATGCCCTAATCTGAGGAGGAAGTAAAGGTGTTAGACTTGGGGGATGGTGATGTGGGGTTGATTCTGGATTAGGATCAGTACATACCATAATGTTAGTACATATGCATTTATGATTATGCAACAATACAACTCCTCAATAAAGAAAAAGACACCCCCAGAAAATGGTAAGATTGGGACACTCCTTAAGAAAGATGGTTCTTTCTAGGCCTCAGAGATACTTGAAATATTGCAAAATTTTTCTTCTAGAACTATATCTACAGTCAGGGAAACAGACTGTCTTCTTATTTCAAATCTCTCTGTCAATTTCCTACACAAAAAAGTGCTCATACCAGATATACAAAGACAAAAATGATCACTGAATTCTATGGGAGTGTATGAGTTTGGCTGGTTTTGCCTTAATGTCAAAGCAATCCTAAAATCCTAAAGACCTTTCCTTCAAATAGTAGATTCAGGTGAGTAGCTCTCTTACTTACTGCCTAAACTAAACTGATATCATCTCTAGGGTCAGGAATTCTGAGCAATGAAAGAACATGTAAAAATTAAAATATTGGGTATACCGTTTAGCTTAACTATTTCACTTTGAAGATGAATTGGCTGAGAATCAGAGATGAAATTGCATCCTGAAACTTATGGTGAGGTCTTTCTATAGGCAGTGTGGAGCAGGCCTCATCTCAGGCCTTGTCCCTTCCCTTGCTACAGTGATCAGGGAACTGTAGCTCTTGCTGGAATCATTACCTGGATTAATGAGAAGAGTTAGGAGATCCTTACTGATATTCTCTTCCATTTACACTCCTGTCCTAGGGATCCTAAAATGCCAGAGGATTCTGTGTTAGGCCTTTGAGCAAATAGTGGGTTGTTAAATGAAAATATGAGTATAGGCTTGGCATTCCCAAGAGCAATGTTATGTGGGATGGCCCTTCCCTTTCACCCAATTTCCTTCTTTTTCCCCCCTTTCCTTTAGAAATATTCTGAGCAAGATTCAAAGGCCAATAGTCAGAGGTACCTTCTTCTAAGTATCTGAAAGGTTTCACTTGGCATCTTCTGGTGGTGAAGAAAGGTGAGCTTTTTACTCATTGTTCTTACATATCCATCAAGTTGTACATCAGCTTGAATGATGGCCCATTTCAGAGTCACCTGGTTATATATTCCTTTTGCTTGACTGCCCAGAGATTTTGTAAATTAGTCTATTTTTATAATCAAAATGACTTTTTTCAAAGAAATATTCAAATTTTATTATGAATGGAAGTCACCAGGAAGGCCTGTTTGTTTATTTATTTATTTATTTTTATTAGATGAATATGGAGTTACAATTGATGGGGAAACATTATCAAACATTCAAGAACAAATGTGTATATACTTAGTTATCCAGGGCTAATGCCATGTCATGGATGCCCAGCTTGGGATCCCCATGTTGCTGTTTCCCCCAGAAGAACCCCTGAGTTAAATGGATATCTCGTGGAGGTCAGAGATCTCCTTCTGAGATGATTCCCACCCTCCAGTCTCCTAAATATTCAGGAAGGCCTGTTTAAATACAGATTATTAGGTGTCATCCCCACTTTCTAATTCAGTACGTCTGGAGTGGAATAAATTCTAACAAGTTCCCAAGGGACGCTACCACTAGTCCCAGGTTTCACTGCTAATGGGAACAATGATTTCCTGGGACTCAGTCTTAGACAGACTGCTATTCACCTTACCTGCTATTACACCATCTGATAAATTGTTTCTTTGCCCTGACTCTGCAGGAGACTATCTCCCATGCAAGTTCCCACTTGGATGTTGTCATTTTCTATTAGGAATTTTGCTGGATTAATTCCTAACTCTTTAGTAATTATTTTAGACTTCTTTTTAGACTCATTTATTTCATTCTTCACAAATAAGTGACCACAAAATCCTATAGATTCGGTAATATAAATATCTAGAGTCTCTTTCCTTCTTCTCTATACCCTTTCTTACTTCTTGAATCAAGTGACCATTATCTCTTGCCCAGAATTGTGCAGTAGTTTTCTATTTGGTATTCTTTTCTTGCCATTCTCCAACTCATTTTCAACCTACTATCAGAACAAGTTTCTTAAAATAGAAACTTCATCTTAAAACTGTGCTACTAAGAATTTCTCCAATGTATTCCTTTGGCCTTCAGCAGAGATCAAGAAAAAAGGTGATGTCTCTGGGATATGCATCTTTCCTTTCAGTCATCCATTTCCTTCCTTCAGTCGTACCAATACTTGTAGCATTCCAGACCAAATTTGGCAGGAGATAACATTGGTCAACCTCTTCTACTTAAAACTGCTACTTTTCATTTTAGTACACTGAACATTTATAGGTACCTAGTGTTTGTAATACTTTGTGCCTTTTCACCAATCCTCATAAAAATCAGTTGGAGTTACTAGGGAAAGGAACAAAACACAGAGTTGAGGAGCTACCTACGGTTATCCCCAGCTAGATAAATATAGAAAATACAGTATGCCTCTAGTTTCCTGTGCGATTAAACCTCCCAATAATCTCCATTTATTTTTAAAATACAAGAATTAGGCAGTGGCGATTAAGAGAATAAAACTTAATTTCAGACATTTCTAATTAGAAAACTCATTCTTCCGTGAGATTTCCATTAATAAGTTACTTCTCTATTTGAGCCTCCACTTAAATAACCTAAATTAACCCTTACAGATTTTATTTTTTTAATAATCCCCTGTGATACAGCATTCTAAAGCAACCTTTGTGGCCACTGCCCTTGTGAAACCAACTCTCCTTGAGTGTCGGCAGGATCTTTGACTTGTGTCTAACAAATGGAGTAAGGCAAAGGTAATGGGATACATTCCCATGACTATGTTGTGGTATGGGTGAAGGGATTTTGCAGATGAAATTTGCTATAGTTTGGATGTTGTCTGTGTCCCACAATGTTCATGTGTTGGAAGCTTGGTCCTCAGTGCAGTGGTGGGACCTTTGAGAGATGGTGCCTAATTGGAGATCCTTAAGTCAATTGGGGGTGTGCTGTTAAAAGAGATGAAGGAATTGCTCATGGGAACTTGGTTAGTTCTATAGAGAGGGTTGTTTTAAAAGCCTGAACCTGGCCCTATTTAGTCTCTCTAGCTTCTTCTTTCAAGAAGTGATCCTTCCTTCTGCACACATTCCAAGGGGGCACTGGCCAGAGCCTGCAATATACTGTATGGACTTTTAGCTTCTAAAACTGTGAGCTAAATAAACCTCTTTTCTTTGGGAAATGCCCATTCAGGCATTTCATTATTACAATGAAATAGAAACAAGTAAAAAATTAAATCAAGGTTCCTGATAAGTTTTAATTTGAGTTAATCAAAAGGAGATTATCTGAGATGGGCTTGCTCTAAAACTAAGTAGTCTCTTGAAAGAAGGTTTGTCTGGGCTGGGGATGTGGCTCGGCGATAGAGTATTGGCCCATTGTGTTCAAGATCTCAGATTCAATCATCAGTACTAAAAATGCATAAGAAATAAAAAAATAGGAGCTGGAGCAGTGGCTCAGCGGTTACGGTGCTTGCCTGGCATGCACAAGTATGTGAGGTCAAACCTCAGCACCATGTACACAATGAAACTTTGGAGCAATGAAAGCCACACGAAAAAATAAATAAAATTGATTCTCTCTCACTGTCCCTCTCTCTTTAAAAAAATAAACACATAAAAGGAGTCACATAGTTTGAAGTTTTTCCATTCAGGCTCATTTCTCTTAGCAATATGCATTTAAGGTCCATCCAATGTCCCTTTATGGCTGGCTACATAGCATGCTTCTTCTATTTTTTATTTTTTATTAAGGAGTTGAGTTACTGTATAATCATAAATGCATATAAAGTAAAAATATAATATGCATTTGTTCTTAAACCAGAATTACCCCCACATCGCCCATACCCCAGTCTCTTGATTCTTCTATATTTCACCCCTACAAGTGATGTAATTGCTTATATTGTGAATTTTCCAGAACTAAATGATTGCACAAGTATTATTTGGATTCTCAAGAGGGTAAGGAGTATACTACATTGTTGATTTCCATATCCTCTCTCCATCTCCCCTCACCCCCACCTATCCCTTCCTTCCCTCCCTGCCCATGACATATCTATGAGTGCCCTAGATATATGTTGCTATGCCTTTGCTGGATCCAATACATGAGTCTGACAACCTTTCACCCAAGCCTTGGTTTTGCTCTAGCCTCAATAAATGAGGGAAAACATTCCACCCTTGACTCTCTGGGTTTAGCTAACTTTGCTCTGGAAAAGCCAAGTGATAATGACAGTGGTTGCCAGGAGGTGGGGGCATATGGGACTTTTAGGGCAGTAAATGTATTCTGTATAGGGATGGAGTGGTGGTTCTGCGGTTGCAGCGCTTACCTGGCATGTGCGAGGATGCCAATTCAAACCCCAGAACCATGTACACAACCAAGAATCAATGCAATGAAAGCCACATGAAAAACTAAATAAAATTGCTTCTCTCTCTCTCTCTCTCTCTCACTGTACCTCTCACTTTAAACAAAAATAAAAAAAGTATTCTGTATAATACCATGATAGTGGATACAGGACGTGATGTCAAAACCCAAAGTTAAACTGTGGACTTTAGTAAATAATAATGTCTTAATATCACCTCAGCAATTGCAACAAATACACTAATGAAAATGTTGCTAGTAGGCAAAACTTGGGAAAGTAGTATATATGGGAACTCTGAACTTGATGTTCAATTTTTCTATAAACATAAAACCATTTCAAAAATAAAGTCTACTAACTAAGATAATAAAAAAGAGAAGGCTTGTTTCTTTCCTGAACTCAGAGACTCCAGACAGCAGAGGCTCTCTCTCCTGTCAACCCTGGAAAAGAAAACCATCATCTACAGATATGACAATTTTTGCCAGCATCCACATGGACTTGTAAGAGGAGTCTAAGTCTCAGATGAGACTGCAGCCCCTTGAATACAACCTTGTGAGACCATGAACAAAAGAACCAAACTTTGCCTAGAATTCTGACCCAGAATAATAAATGTACATTGCTTAAGCTGCTAAATTTGCATTAATTTTTACACAGAAATCGCTAAGTAATGCATCTTTTTTTCCCTGTATATTACCACCAATAATCCCTGCTTCAAAAAAAGGTAGGTGGGAGGACAAGGACCAAAAAGTAGTCTGCAGATTGGGTGGTGCTGGTTTAGGAGCAATCACATTCTTACCGATCTCTAACCCTGAACAGTTAGAACAGTTTTCAATGGTGTCACTCTGAGGAACCAGACAATATATCCCAGAGGTGTGTAGCTTCCCAAGGGGCAGAGGAATGGTGAGATTGAAATAAAGGATAATCTTTTTTGCTTTTCTCACATGTTTGCCTATTTATTGAACTCCAGGAGGTAAAAGTTTTACAAGCAAAGGGTTCAGAGCTATCTCTGCCTACAGAAAAAGAAGGCATCTGTGATCTCTTAACTACTAAAGTATCTGAAAACCTAGCAAGAGTAAACCCTGAGCTGGGCTCTTTAGGACTGGGAGCACAAAGAGTACTGTGGTTCACTTTCCTTTGTTCTTTGAGGCCTATAATGACTGCTAACTAACACGGGTGCAGTTAGGTAACAAAGATGGCTATTTCAAATGATTGACAGAAAGAGTAATGCATAGGGTAGAGATATGGAGCTAGGCAGGATGATACAATATTCATAGTCATAGTTTAATTTTGCCACTCACTGGTTTGGGATGTTAGACCCCTCAGAGCATCCCTTTGGAACTGAGTTTCCCAAAATCTATCACAAAGAGCTTAGACGTCTGAATGTTTCCAATTTCTTCAGAAGTATACTGCCTTTGCAATATAGAATAAAGATGAAAACCAGATCAGTAATGGCTAACTTAGAGGGTCCAGCACAGATACTGATTCAGGAATGAGCCTTAAAATCCCTTCTGGCATCTTCAGATGTTGCTATGGCTCTGACTGGAAAGATGCATGCACAACTTCCACTCCAGCTAAGTTGCTCTAAAAGAGCTGGATCCATTGGAAAGGCATTCCACCTTCCCAATATTCTCCGCACTGCAAGTAGGCTGGCCTTGCACAAGTTCCTCAGATAGACTGAGGAGTCCTGTGTATGTAACAAAATTCTTTCAAAATTCTGTCTTCATTTTTGACTTTGAAGAATCTGATCAGAATTTATCTCATACAAGATCTCTTTATTTTTATTTTCTTTAAGGTTTTTTTTTGGGGGGGGACTTTCTGGATAAAGATGTTCAAGATTTGGGAAGTTTAGCTTTCCTTCATTATTTCTTTGTATGTGCTTTCTGCCCCCTTGTATCTTTCCAAGTTCTGTCACTACAATAATGAATATATTGATTTGCTTCATAGCATCTCTGAAGTCCCAGTCTTTCTTCACTCTTTTCACCATTTTAAATATAAACATCAGAGACTAGAAAATTATCAAAGACACTAAATATTGTTTTTTTAAAAGATCAATAAAATTAGATAATCTTTAGATCAATTAGGAAAAAAAGATTTAAATAAATGACATTATGACAGAGAAGATATGATAACTGTTACCACAGAAATAAAACAATCATAAGGGACAACAATCAACATTTATATGCCAACAAACTGAATAACTTAGAGAAAATGGATAAATTCCTAGAAATATGCAATCTATCAAGACCAAATTACACAAATAGAAAATCTGAGTAGACCAATCCATAATAAACCAGTACTAAAAAACTCTCATCAAAGAAAAGCTCAGGATCTTTTGGATTTACTGGCTAATTTTATATAAACATTTAAAAAGGAACCAATACCAAAACTTTTAAAGTTGTTCTAAAAAACTGAAGGGAAGGGAACAATTTTGAACTTATTTTCTGATCCAAATAGCACCCAGATACAAAAGTCAGACAGATGTGTAAGGAGTTCAAACAGCTCAATAGCAAGAAAATGAATAATCCAATTAAAAATGGGCAAATGACCTAAATAGACATTTCTCAAAAGCAGACGTACAAATGACGTACATTAAAAATGTTCATGTTCACTAATCATCACCTGTTGGAATAACTATTATTAAAAAAGACTAAATATAACAAGCATTTGGGAGGATATGGAGAAAAGAATATCCTGTGCACTCTTGGTGGGAATGTAATTGGATAAAGCCACTATGGAAAACACTACATATAGGCTTCTGAGAATTAAAAACAGAACTACCATATGATCCAGCAAACCCACTTTTTGGAATATATAAAAACAAAATCAAATCAGCATCTCAGAGACATACTCACATTCCCATGTTCATTTCTGTATAATTTTAATAGCCAAAATAAAAACTCAATCTAAGTATCCATCAATGCATGAATGTATAAATAAACTATTATATAAACACACATACAATGGAATATTATTCAGCCTTTAAAAAGAAAATTGTCCTCCCATAGTGCAAGATTTAAAGACAAGAGTAAATGAGTGGGATGCCATTAAACTAAAAAGCTTCTGCACAGCTGAAGAATTAGTCAAGAATGTCAAGAGAGAACCTACAGAATGGGAGAAAATCTTTAATATACAAAGAACTAAAAAAAACTGAATACCAAAATCACAAATAATCCCATCAATAAATGGGCTAGGGAGCTAAATAGAAATTTCTCAATGGACGAAGTCCAGAAAGCCCATAAATATATAAGAAAATGCTCTACATCACTAGCAATCAGAAAAATGCAAATCAAAACTTCACTGAGATTCCACCTCACTCCTGTCAGAGTGGCAAAAATGAAGAATTCAAACAATGACAGATGCTGGAGGTGCTGTGGGAAGAGGGGAACATTGTCACACTGTTGGCGGGACTGCAAACTTGTACACCCATTCTGGAAATCAGTGTGTAGACTCCTCAAAAAACTAGGCCTGGAATCACCTTATGACCCAGCTATCCCACTCCTGCGTATTTTCCCAAAAGAGCTAGAATTGGCATATTACAGAGATACAGCTTCATCAATGTTTTTAGCAGCTCAATTTACTTTAGCTAAACTATGGAACCAACCCAGATGCTCCTCACTGGACGAGTGGATTCAAAAACTGTGGTAAATATATACAATAGAATTCTACTCTTCTATCAGAGAGAATGATATCATGGCATTTGCAGCCAAATGGATGGAGATGGAAAAAAGTATGCTGAGTGAAATATCCCAAACTGAGAGACTCAAGGGCCGAATGTTTTCTCTCATATATGGAAGCTAGAACACAATTGGAAACAGACTGAAAGTTGGCTAAGCTAATAATAACCTCAACATGGGAGAATTATTACATGAGCAGGGGGAACCTTGCCTATGATGCTGGGGGATGAAGGGAGGGTGACAGGGAGTGGGGGGAGGGAATAGGAGGGATATCAATGCAGCTGGAGGGAGGGAGTAGGGGGGTTATCAACCCAGTGGGAATGTTTGACTTCCATGAGAAGCCCAACTAACATGGCGGTAAAGAAGGGGAAAACATGGGATCAGGGGTGGGGGGGGTAGTAAAGGGAGGAGACCACGGAATGGCATCAGCCTCAGTTTGCTCTGTCATTATGCGTGTGTTCATGATTGTATGGCAACGATTCCCTCCTAAATGTATGACTATCTTGAGTGAATAAAAAAATAAAATTACAACTGAAATAGCTATCAAAAAAATTGTCAGTGCAATAACATGGATGAATCTGGAGGACATTATGCTAAGTGAAATAAATAAGGCAAAAAAGGCAAATACTTCATACTAACTTACCTACTAAATCTAAAAGCCAGAATCATAGCATAGAATGGTGATTCCCAGGGTAGATGGTAGGGGGTGGGGGCAGATAAGATGATATTGGTCAAGTTTCAGTTGTATGGCATGACATAAGTTTTGGAGATATAAAGTACAGTTCTGTGACTATAGTTAACAATATTGTACTGCATATTTGAAAGTTGCTAAGAGAGTAAAACATTAGTGCTCTCTCTCGCTCTCTCACACACACACACACACACATGCTCACACACTATGTAACTATTGAGGTGATTGATATGTTAATTAGGTTGGTAATGGTAATAATTTCACAGTGCATCTGTATACCAAAACATCATGTTGTATACCTTAACCATGTACAATTTTTGTCAATTATATTTCAATAAAACTGGGAAAGAATATAATAGAAGGCTGATTTTGGCTACTCCGCAGAGAACAGAGAGTAGTGGAGAAAGGTAAGCAGAGCACAAAGGAGAAGGTTATTGTGGCCATAACGACCTGAGAATAAGGTGGTTCTGGCTAGGACCTATGTGGAGATGATGAGACTTAATTGGATGCTGGATAAAGTTTGGAATTAGTATTTCCTGATGCTTTTGGCTGTAGATATATAAGAGAGGGAAATAAAGGTTAACTCCAAGTTTAGTCAAATTGACAGGGTGTCCTTTTGTCCCCCTAGCAATGTTTCTGTAATCATCACCTCAATCCCTGCCCTAGCTCTATGTTGTTTGACTACCCTCTTTTTCTAACCCCACAGGTGCTTACATTTATTTGTTGGAGACTAAGGCCAACATGATGCCAGAGAAAAGAATTAGTGGTAAATAACTCTGTAGAGGGCCCAGGTGGCTTGTAAAAGAATTGGTGGTAAACAACTCCAAGAGGCCCAGCTGGCTTATAATTAGCAAACTGCCTGACCGCATGACTAAGCTATTTGGCTGTTCATTTGTTACAATTGGTTGAATGTGTTTGCACTGTATCCCTATTGGTTGTTGTAACAGATATATATCGGGCGTATGGGGGGAGAGAGAGAGAGATGACTCTAGTAGATGACACGGGTGGGAAGAGACCTTCCCATGCAGGCAGCAGAAACGAGACAGAGTAGTAGCCACTAGTCAGAGAAGCAGTGACGGCAGAGACAGAGGAGAGCAGCAGAAGAAGCTGAGACAGAGGAGCAGCAGCAGCAGAGGGAGAAGAAGAAAACTTATCATGCAGGCAGTAAGAGAGGAAGAAAAGCCTCGGCGGTAGAAATAGGGACTCTAGTGCGGCAGTAGAAACGGGGACTCTAAAGAGAGAAAATGTAATGTTTTAATGCCTTGCCTCTAAAAGAGAGAAGGCGGAAGCGCTTGGAGGCCTTTAGCCGCGGAAAAGGGAAAAGTGAAGCGCTTGAAGAACTCAGGGCCGGTGGGTCTACTTCATTCCCAGTCAACCGTCAATTGAGAGCCGTCCGATTCCTGCCGGCTGGGACTGGACATTTATTTACTTGAGTAACACAATGGGTCCTCTCTTGTACCCCAGGCATGCCCTCTTTGAGGTTTCTCATACTCCACTTCTAAATGTCTTTTACACTCCAAACTTTTCTATATTGTGTTAGAGCCTATAAATTTCCTGCACAGTATCTGACTAGCTATTTTGCATAAGAAAATGAAAACCAAGTTGCTAATTTGAAAACCATACACCCCTACATCACTGCCCCATATATTTCCATTTTTAATGTTCCACCCCTGCCTTATTCCAGAGACGTGAGCCACTTAGGAATTTTAGGCAATCTGAGAGTAAATGGTGAGAGATTTAGGGGCATGTCCGGTGTTTCTTATTTTAAAGCAGGAGGCAGTTCATTTATTTATTTTATTCTCATAGCAACTTAATTGGTAAGTATTGCTATTCCTGCGTTGCTGAGAGAACAACTGAGGTTCAAAGACTCTTGTCAAAAGACAAGAGTGCATTTTCTGTGTTACAAAGACACCAAAAATGGGATTAATTTCTACATGTGGTAATTTTCTGTTACTTCTAAGCTGCAACCTGGCAGGAGAGAACTCAAAAATGCTACCTAGTAAGTACATTTGTTTCTGGTATTCTAAAAAGTTTTCCAAATGGCTCCCACTTCAGAGACATCTCTTCCAAACTGCCTGCCTCAGAGTCTAGAAGGCCTTTATGTTCTATGGGCATAAATTCTGAGGTAGTTGTTTTCCCTTTGAAGAGTTTGGTATTGGATGGTGATAAAATGAGTTTAGAAGTTGAAGTGAGGGATTTTTTTTCTCACTGGGAATCTAGAAATCTGAAGTTTACTAGTTCCTGGAAAAAGCTTGAGACCTATTATCATCTGTCTCTCTACTTGTAATCTGACTATACCACATTAATTCCACTCTGATTCTATTCATTCTTCACCTCTACAGGTTCAGAGAAAAATGGGCTATTAATGAACCCATCAATTTAATAGACCATGTCAACTTCTCTATCAGGACCTGTAAAACAAAAATCAGACCTCTGTTTTTTTTCATATCTATATGGAATTGCAAACTGCCTTTCAGCTATTAAACTTTATTCTTCATGATTAAGAACAGAGATATTATTGAAGAAAGGGGATGAGAGAGACAAAGGGGAAAAATAGTAGTAAATCTTATCCAGGCAACTTTCAACCCCAGGATTATGTCATTCAATCAAGATATGCTTACATAGGCAAAGATACTAGCATTTGTTTCCTTGTCTTAGAGAATCCTTTGTGTCACAGCTATTTTTCATGTACTACTAAAGTTTACACATTAGTTCACATTGGTCCATTTACCACTTAGAAAAAGTTCATTACCAGAAATATGTATTCATCATTTTAGGCATTTAAAAGATTATTTTATATTTAAGTAAAATTAAATTTTAGATTTATGTATACTACTAGTAAACTTTGGCAAGCAAATAGCTATATAAGAATATTAGCTACAGCTTGGCTAAAGGTTACTGACATTCAAATTAATTGAGTAAAAAAGCAATGAGTAATACATTTTTAAAGTATTACATATTTATAAATACCATTATAAAATAATAACCAATAGATGTTAATTTTTTTCCTAGGATATTTTAAAAAGTTACATATGTATGGTTAATGATCTTGGATAATAAAGTAGAAACAAAAGTATAGCAAAGAGAATTAGGATGTATTCAAACATGTGAATGTGGAATAATGAGATCTCTCATGTTGATGGTAAGAATCATATAAGAATTTTGGAGACCAGTTTTTTAGTATCTAATAAAGTTTGTGACCTAGCAACTCTACTTCTAGGTATAAACTTAAAGAAATTCTGCCAAATTTGTACAATAGAACATGTATAATAGTAGTCTTTATAGTATTATTCAAAAAACTAGAAACAATCCGAAAGCATATCAACAAAAGAATGGGTAAATCAAGAAATATCCTACCTCAGCGAAATGAAGGGTCTAGAGTGACATCTTCCAACATAGGTAATTGTCATGAATATAATATTAGATCTAAAAAGACAACAAGGACATATAAAGTATCTTCATATGTATGAAGTTTGAGAGCATTCAAAACCAGTGTTATATATTGCTATGGCTTAATACATATGTATTAAAAGTATAAAAAAATTAAATGGAAATATTATACTTCAAATTCATAATTGTTACCTCTGGGTGATGAAGGACATTTAGGTCAGGTCTCCTCGGAACAGAGCCTGATAAAATATTAAATGCTAATCATTATGGGGAGATTCAATCTCAGGGTAACGAGAGTGAAGGAAAGGAAAGGCAAAGTGAAGGAAAGACAAACCAAGACAGGAAACAACAGGGAAAGAAAAGTAAGACAACATTTTAACTGCACAGGCAGTTAAAAGAATCATTCTTGGAATGGTCCATCAGAGAGAGAAAAGGAAAGCAAATGTTTCTTTTGTGTCCCTCCAGGTTTATTGTTCTTATTGGTCAGTGGGTAACTTCAGGAAGCTACTTCTTCCACACTTCCAGGATCTGTCACTCTATTTGCCAGTTGCCAAAGCAGTGAACTCCTATGCTGTGAGGCATGATGCTTCATTCAAATCTGAAAATGGTACAAAGAGCCAGAGATATCTAGTATTTGCCTGCTGGGCCTCAGGAGTATAACCTGCACCCAGAGAGTCACTGAAGTGGCACTAACAGCTCAGGCAGAACAAACATGCAAAGGCTAAAGAGATAGACAAGGAAGAGAGAATCTAAAGGGCAACATATAAAGTTTGCCATATAAAGGGAGATGTAATTGGAAGGTGAATATAATAGATTCAGCTTCATTAATCATGTTTTATTGTTTAAGCTGAGTATTAAATCCATGGCTATTTGCTGTATTATAACAGATAGATGATAGATGAACAATCGATAAATGGGATAAAGATAATTTATCTAAAAAGTGTTTTGACCCAATTCAAAGTGCTTTAAAGACACTTTAAGTATTAAGTTGAGCTAAGTTTTAAACCTTTTAGGAACTATTTTCCCCTAGTTTCTGTTGGGAAATATGAGAAGTATAGCGTTTGTGAGGAAGTGTTGATTGATTATAGAAAAATAAAGAAGCAACATTTTCTTACCATGTCTAAGTGAGAAGTAAGCTAATTTCACCGTTCCCAGAATGGATGTTTCATTAAAGACATGAATTTTGAAACTGTACTCAAAAGATAAGGGGATTTGGGGGGAAAATTGTCAGGGTAGAGCATTTCAACACTTCAACATTTGGGAGTAGGCAAAGAGTTTCCTCAACATGTCTCCTAAAGTGAAGGAAGTAAAGTCTAAAATCAGTGAATGGGATGCCATAAAGCTAAAAAGCTTTTGCACTGCCAAGGAAACAATCAAAAGAATCAAGATGTTTCCTACAGAAATGGAGAGAATCATGGGCTATGATTCCTCTGACAGGGGCCTCATATCCAGAATCTACACAATCCTCAAAAACCTCAACTACAAAAACACAAACAACCCAATAAATGGGCTAAAGAGCTAAATAGAAACTTCTCAACAGAGGACATTGATCAAGCCAATGAATACATGAGAAAGTGCTCTAAATCACTAGTAATCAGAGAAATGCAAATGAAAACTATATTAGGATATCACCTCATGCCAGTCAGAATGGCAAAAATGAAGAAAATAAATAATAATAGATGCTAGAGGGGCTGTGGAGAGATAGGCACACTAATACACTGTTGGTGGAACTGCAGACTGGTACAGCCCCTCTGGAAAACAGTGTGGTGTATCCTCAAAAAACTAGGGTTGAGCCCACCATATGGTCCTGCTATTCCTCCCCTGGGTATTTTTCCAGGGGATTTAGAATCAGCACATTACAGCGACACAGCAATATCTATGTTCATAGCAGCTCAATTTACAATGGCTAAATTATGGAAACAAGCCAGATGTCCCTCCCTGGATGAATGGGTCCAAAAACTGTGGTACATATAAAACATGGAATCTTACACAGCAGTTAGAAACAGAGATATTGCTGCCTTTGAAGGTAAATGGATGGCTATGGATGAAATTATGCTGAGTGAAATCAGCATAACCCAGACAACCAAGGGTCGAATGTCTTCAGTCATCTGTGGAGGCTAGAACTAGACCCTGGCCATTGACAAACGAGGTCTATTATCACGTGTTAAATCCGGATAAGTTGTAATGTTATACAACCTAATATATTTTTAGAAATGTTTTGGGAAGGGGAGGGGAGGGATAAGGATGGGCAATTGGGGGTAAATCTAATCTTCAGAATCTATATTCATATGATATTATTTCTTTAAAAATTTTTATGATTGTGCAACAAATAAATTTCTCAATTAAAAGAAGAAGAAGAAGTAGAGGGCTAACTCAGGAAGCAAGGAATAATTGATCATATTTTTTGCCTTATGAAGAAAGTAATGGGATATATGGTTAGAAATATATGTGAGTCCAGAATGCAGAGAAACTTGAAATGCTTAGCTAGTCTATATTCCATTGAAGGCAAGAAATAAAAATTTGTATACTGTATTTTCCAGCTTTCCACATTTAGTTGCAGTCTTATGTCTGAATTTGACCAATGGAATGTGGAAAGATGGTTATTCCAGACCTAGTCCATAAAACCTCCCTAAATACTTCATGTTCTCTCTTTAATTTTATTGTATATAATTTATATGATATTACAATGGAGGAAGGTGGATGAGAGGAAGGGTTATAAAAGAGAATGAGGAAACTTTGAGGAGTAGGGATATGTTCTGTCTTTTTTTGAATAGTTGTCTTTTTAGATAAATTATCTTTATCCCATTTATCGATTGATCATCTATCTATCATCTGTTATAATACAGCAAATAGCCATGGATTTAATACTCAGCTTAAACAATAAAACATGATTAATGAAGCTGAATCTCACAAAATAGTGAGATTCATTGTGATATATTTGTATATACATATAATTTGGTCATGTTCTTTTTTCCTTTGCTTGCTGAACAGATTTAGAAAAGCCAATAGAACTCTCAGGGGCCCCCAAAGAGCAAAATCACTAAATGGAAGAAGTGGGCCTCTAAAGAGATGGAACAGAAACCCCAACTTGTTCTTTGTACTGTCAGTGGCCAGGGACATAACCATGCAATAAACTTTTGTTTTATTAAATCATTATTTATTATAGCAGTTAGCTTATTCAATAAATATAATTGCATTATTTAGGCCTATTTCTTACTGTTAAACAGTGAGCTCTTTGAGGGGCAAAAACATGCAGTTCTTCATCCAATATTCCAACATTGACTACCACAAAGAGGATGAATAAAAATTTATTGGATTAATTCTAAGAACAGAAAGGACAGATATTTGCTGACCTGAATTAAATGCTAAGGCAGGATGTTGTTAGTGTGTTGAATTTAAAATAGAATCTAAAGAAAGTCATTAATAGTGCCACCATTGTTTGAATCAAAAGGAAAACAACACCATAGAATAGAAATATAAGTGCTTTCTTCATAATCACCTGATGTCTGCTCAGACCACATTTAAAAATTGAAACGAAGCAACTAAGGTTCAGAAGACATGAAAGGGCAAACCAAACACTATCAAGACACATTCCATCTTGGAAGACTTCATGTTCTGGTGTTTTTATAAGAAGGATTACTCTGTTCTGAATAGTCCTATCTAGAATTTTGCCCAAGAAAATACTCCAGGCTTTAATAAGAAGAACAACTGGAATCTAAAAATAGGAGGGCAGGGGGCAGTGGAGAATAGAAACGTCTTTTTAGTATGTGCCCTTGATGACATGTGAAGACTGATGATGGGATACTTTTATTATTTTCTCTCATGGTTTATGCTTACAGTTACTTAATGAAAAATGACATTTTACCAGAAAAAAACATTGCTATGACATGGGTAAAATATTAGCCTGAACAAGAGGGAGGTCCCTTGAAAAACTGGACAGGGTGGTTATTTTGCTTTTCTTCTTTCATTCTGTATGATCACTCTATGTGACTATTTACACCAAAGTTTTCCTAGTAGCCCAAGATCTTAACATTATACATTCATAATTAGATTTCTCATTTGTTCTACAAATCTGCATATCCCTTCCTACTTGACATTTTTTTCAGAACGTTCCCTAGGCATTTCAGACTCCACTGAACATATCTCCATTATCCTTACTGTGATCTGTGATCAGTCTGAGGAGTTCTAAAATTACTAATCCATTCAGAAACAGTTCATCCTTGACCTTCCCTATGAGGAATCAAATCTCCTTAGGCTATGAGATATATAAACAGCAAATGAGAGTTTTATGTTGGGTTTCTCACAGTGTGTTCTGTTCTCACATCAATGACTGTTACAATCCTCTATATCCTCTATTACAGTATGAAATGTTACAGGCTCTTTTTTGATCTTATTGGCAAAAATTCTAGCTGTGTGTTAACAATCTTCTACTTGAAGCAACATTTACTTTGTGAATAGGCAGGTAGATATAGGATGGTCAGATATATGTACAGGGGTACTGGGACCCAAAGGAGTAGATGGATGAATGGTCATTATTTCTCAGCAAGGTGAGAGGGCACAAGATGGAGTGTGCCAACCTCTCTGCTGGTCGCTCTGCATTGATCTGTTGTAAATATGATTTGAGTTTTGGAGAACAATTCTATTTCCAAATATATGGCTCCATTATATCATATTTTGTCAGTTTTGGTGCTTGAGTAATATGGTCACAAAACTTATGGTGGAAAATGCTTGTGCTAGGGTCTTATAAAATGTTCTACAACGAAAGATATACATGTTGAACCATGTGTCTATTTCTGTTTTTCAACTTGCACGATTGCACTTCTCAGTCCACTCTTTTCTTGACTTAACAACAACATTCAATAAAGTTGACCACCTCCTTCACCTCCTTCTTCTTGAGTTTCTTTACTTGGCTTTTTCATACCATCCTCTCTTATTTCTCCCCTCATACCATTAGCTGCTCCCTCTTCATGATCTTTAGTCTATATCTGCTCACCCTCTGATCCTTGTCCTGACTCAGGAGCCAATCTTCAACGTCCTTGTATATTTACAATTTCCTGTGGTCTCAAGGCTTTTGCTATCTATCTGTACCACTGATGCTCAAAACCTGGACCTCTCATCTGAAGTATTTTATGTCTACTCAAATTGCATGGATGTTTAATATGAATTTAAAATTAATATGTTTGAAGTAGAATTCCTAATTTTCTTCTCAACTCTGATTCTCCTGAATTAAGTCCCATCTAAACCAACAATTCATCTGCCTAATTGAGGGCCAAAAATTTTGATTCTTCTCTTTTCATCATATTTTACCACAAATATAGATTCCACCTTTAAAATATTTCCACAATACTACTAATTCATATCACCTCTTTCTGTACCAATTTTCTCACCTCTACTGCTACAGCCTTGGTAAGATAACATCACCTCTCACCTAGATTATTGTAATAATTTCCTAATTGGTTTTCTTTCTTATTTCTTATTTCCCTATACGTAGTCTATTCTCGATAGCCAGAGTGATCCTTTTAAAACTTAAGCCAGATCATATCCTTCTTCTGCTCAAAAGTCTCCAATGGTTTCCTGACTTTCTCAGAGTTAGAACCTATATAGCCTTAAATGATTTTGCTCCTCAGTTGCTCTTGAGCTCTCCTCTGTCACTATTCTTTTCAGTATTTATACTCCACTCATATTGGCTTTCTTGCTTTTCCTTGAACACATGCCTAGCACTCTGTCACTTCAGGGCCCTTCCACTAGCTGTTTCCTGTGCTTGGAATAATCTTTCCAAGTCTCAACTCTTAATTTATTCAATTATCTGCTCAATTTTCACCTTATTAGTATGATCTTTCCTGACAATATAAATACAAAATAGCAACACCTCATTTTTTATCCCATTAATCCTGGTTAATTTTCCTCTGATCCCCTTTAAAATCATTATGTATATTTTGTTAGAACAGAATTTCTATATCTATCCCAAAGTTATAAGGCATAGAGAGAATCTTCTGGAATATTATGACAATAAAGAGACAGAAGAGTGGCAGGAATAACTGATAGGCAGTAGTATAGAGGAAGAAGACCGTGGTTGGTAGAATAGAACTTCCTCTCTCTGTGTAGAGCCTGGATGCTGAACAATCAGCTCTTATAGCCACCACCTTGTCTTAATGACCCTGGAAGGGGTTAGTGGAAAGGTGCAGATATTTGTGGGCTTATATTATTTGTACATAAGATAGATACTAGAGATGTAAATTTCAATCATTGTTAGCCTAACTTTTCTCCACTCTTTGCCAAGTTGATTTATACCAATGCTCCAACTACAGGGTTTCCCACAATATAGCATGTATCCCAATTGTCTAGGGCAATTTCTTGATTAGCATGGCTCTTCACATGGCCATATGCTTTTTTTTATCCCCTTCTTTTAAGGCAAAAGTAGAGTGATGAGTTGTAAATGCCATAAGACATCATGAGTCCAGGAGCTGGAGCTGCATGAGGCCTCCCATAGATTACCTCCAAATCTTTGGCTTGCCTAAAGCTACATGCCTGGTTCTGGGCTTATAAAAGCAACACTCTGATGAGACCACTTTGGAAATTAGCACCCAAACTTCAATTTAAGGGATATGAAAAGACACAGAAACAGATTTGTTTTTCTATTTCCAAAGATGGAAAAGTAGAGGGTATTTTTAAAGGATAAGATTTGTAATTAAGTAAGTCCTTGACTAAGCCCTACTAACTATCCCCAGGGCCAACCATTACCATCACAATTCCCTGAAAGAGTAGTAAAGTAGCAGTATGTTTTTGTATCCTCCGCTTGTGGGAGCCCTATTTTCCTGTCCTCTCATCTCCAACCAAGGGACAGTGATCACGTACTCTATTCTTTTCAGTTGTCATTCCCTTCCCCCAGTTCAAAGCTGCTCTCAGCCATCTGGTATGAGTTTCTTACTCCTCAAATTAAGACTACTTCATTTTCCCTGGTCAAATATGTTTTACCTTTGCACTAGTGTGAAGGATACCATGATCCATCAGGAGGAAGTAGAAAGGAGAGGCAACTACTTCAGGTTTGGGGAAGGCAAGACCCTAAGAACAAGCCCTTGTCAGTAAAAGAAAACCAGGGCAGGAGCTATGCTGTAGCCAGAGCAAGGGGCAGTCATTTGAGGATGGAGCACACCCAAAAATAATGTATGGGCAAATCCAAGATAGAAGTGTGGGTACAGGATTGAATGAATTATGGTTTGGGGTAAGATATAAGAAACTGGGTATGCATATTATTGATTTGGATAAAATCCCAGACTTGCAATGGTTGAGAGTAGAGAGATGGGAGCATGGTTGAAGATGATCCTTTTTGGGAAACTAGAATTCTGCAGTGTAGGTGCACTTCTATTATTCCTATTGAGAGGACTAAAACTTACTAGGCACTTTCTCTGTGATAAGGTCTTTTCTTGCATTATCTCTTTGAATTCTTGCAACAACCCAATGATGTAAGTATGTTTATCCCCATCATTCATTCAAGCTCACAGAGTAATATTTATTGCATCCATGCTTTAATTCCAGCTCTGGTTGATTCTAGAGACAACACCCACTAAGAAACAGCTGTATGGCCTCTATGTGGTAGTAATGCTGTATTAACACACTGCCTGCATTTGACATACAACAATACTCCCCTGTGTCTAAGTGAATGGAGAGGGACCTCCTTAAACTCTTTTTCATGTAATGCAGCTTCTCTATGACTTTCAATGATCCTCATGATTTTCTGGGGTCTATGCTGATAATTTATCTGTTTTTAGGGCTCAGAATTTAATGAACTGTCATGGCTTGCAAGATCTGGTTTCTGAAATATTAGCTTGGGGATGAATCTAATATACCTTTTAATCCAATCCAGATGTGCCTAATGGAGACAGCCTCAAATAGGTATCATCATGAATAAAACTATTACAAAGGCATGAATGGTGACATTTTTATATTATAAATTTTATCATATCCTATTAACATGCCAGGCTGACCAAATTCTCTACTGGGACTCCTGAATCCTCAATAACTGGGGGCCAGGGAACATACTTCCCTAATTTCCAGAGGGAATTCTCCTAATAATTAGAACATGCTGCCTAACTCTCTAATTCTCTATACTGTCTTCTGAAATACATATTAAACCAATACTTGCCTTGCATTCCCTTATCACAGGGATTTATGCACTAGCATATCATTTGTTAGCACTCATTTATTCAACACAGAATCATTGAGCATCTATTCTGGGCCATGCCTTAAGAGTTGACTGTTAACAATTGGCATTGCCCCATGGAAAGTTTATAATCCAGACTGGGAGTCACACTGTAGAGTACTTAGTTAATATCCATAAAAGAGTCCCCTACCACCTCCCAACAAACTTTCTGGTCATATTTTTAATCTTCATAAATCTGCTATAGAGTCTATCACTGAGATGGGAACTGCTCTTGGGTCTCACTTAGATGAAAAAGTTTCTTGAAAGACTTGAGTTTTCTGAATATTATATTCCACTTTAATAAGGAGTACACTTATTCCAGCTTCTGAACATGCCTACTGTATACACATTTGCCCTCCTTGGAAAATGTTTTCTTTTATTTCCTTTATCTTAATTCTTGCCTTCCTTCTAATGCCAGCATAGTTTCTCTTCTTCAGAGAGTTTTTCTGAAACTCTTTCTGTCATAAGGGAATTCTTTCTTCCCCTAAACTCCTAGGACATTCATTATCTATGGCACTTGTTGTCATGATTATTTGGAAATTTATCTCTTCTTTTATGTACCCTCCCAGAAGGTTTTTATTTTTTCACCTTTGCATTCTGCTATTTAGAAAAGTGCCTAGCACACCCAGAAAATGTTTGATGTTCATAAAAACACGTATTTTTTTTCTGTGAACTTTATGATTAGCTGGTCTAAGGAGTAAACCTTTCCGAGGTGAACACTTTATGATATTAGTTTTTGGTCAGGAAGATTTGTCCTTAGTCTCAGGTTCTACATTTTTCTTTTCAATATCTGTCCATGTCTTAGGTCACAAGCTCCACTTTTTTCAGCATTGGTTTCATGCATGGTGGTGTATTAAGGAAAGGAAGCAAGGAACAAGAAAGAAAGTTTGTGGTTTCCAAGATTGCTATAATAGCTGATATTCTTGGAAAAATAGCTGATTGTTTGGTACAATGGATAATATAGGCACTATAAATGACACAAACTTAAGGATTTGAGTGAAAATGCAGATCACCAAGAAGTAAGAGAAATACTAGGTTCAAATATTAAGAAATGTCCAAAACATAATGAAGAATAAGCTGATTCAGCTGATCAACCACCAGAGAGGCTGTATATCTAGACCACAGTCTAGGCAGTGAGGGAATATAAAACCAAATTAAGAAAAGAGCATGATTAGCAAGGGGCAGGAACTCTAGGCGGTAGTTAGGGAAAATAACTAACTCTACAGAGTCCCTGGGGTATTCTCAGTAAATGTTTGTTGAATAAATGAATGAAAAAAAGGACAAACTAGGACCCTGACTGTAACCTAAAAGAAACAGTTGCACCTGGATGAATTCCTTGTCCTTTCCCTTGCCCTTGCCCTTGTGTTAGCTGTGTATCATAGGATAACTGATACCTGCAGGCTGTTTTCCAGGTGACTGTGGATTCAGTAGAAGACTGAGGTGGCAGGGTAAAGTCAGGCTATTTCTTTCCCTCTATCTGATTCCAGGTGACATCAAAGCTACAACATTTCTTTCCTTTCTCCAGTTTTCATTGGGGCAGCCCACCCAGGTCTCAAAAGTAACACTGCCTGCTACCTTTGTTTGTCTAGTTCAGTGCTGTCCAAAAGAAATATAATGTGAATTATCCAGGTAAATTTTAATTTACTGGTCACAATCAAAAGGTCAAAATAAAAAGGGTAAATTAGTTTAAATACCACAAATTTATTTTAACCCAATATATCAACATTATTTTTGTGTATTCAACATAAAAGTTATATTGAACATAACTGATGTATAAGTAAGCTATTTTTTCATATTTTACAACAAGAACACTTATAGTGCTCAACAGTCAGGTATGGCTAGTAGCTATCACACTGGACAATATAGTTGTAGCCCACTGGTACAAGTGGTTTCCCACTACTACTAGTTTACAAATTTATAGCTTGCTTTCATTTGTTTTGCGTTTCAGCTCTGAGATAACTTATGTAACTGGTTATTCTTCTGTTGTAAATACTTGAAGCAGGTTTGTTTGTTTAAGAGCCTGACTAAAACAAGTGTACTAACAATGCCAAAGAAGGACTATCAGGATCACCTGTGGGAAGATTAGTAAAGGAGGGTCTTAAAAACAACTCCTTCCCTTCCTTCACTGCATTGCTGTGAACTCATGCACACTAAACAGTCATTATATGATGTGGCCTCCCACACATGTCTGCCCACCAGATGAGAAAACACTACCTGTGATTATTCAGAAACGTAGTCTTTACTTTGTGATCTCACAGGGCACTAGTATTAGGTTGTCTCTACTCTGCACCATCTTACCACACATGGTAGATTCTGACAGGAATTTTCTGTATTGCTTCCAGTCACAGACCTGACTTGGCAGATCTTAACTCTTTGTACTTGGGCCTCCACCAACTTTCCTTCTGTGAAATGAGGAAACAGAATCAATTCAGCTTGTATGATCATAGAGAGCAGGAAAGAACTATAGTGTCTATTATTTCAAATTAATAATTTTTATGGATAGGGAAAGGAAGATCCACAGAGATTAAAACATTTGTTCAAGGTCATGTAGCAAGTTAGAAATGGAATGGATACTACAACTTTTTTTTTTGTCCCTTGAAAAAGTGTTCTTTCATACTGTGATACATATTATATTATTATTATTTTGGCAGGTACCAGGGATTGAACCCAGGGGCTCTTAATCACTGAGCCATATTCCAAGCCCTTTTTATATTTTATTTTGAAAGATGGTCTTTCTAAGTTGCTTATGGCCTCACTAAGTTGCTGGGGCTGGTTTTGAATTGTGATCCTCCTGTCTCAACCTCCTGAGTCACTAGGATTACAGGTATGCACCATGGCACCTGTCTGTGTCACAATGCTTTATTATTATCTTAAATCCCCCCTAGATGAGAATCTTCAAAGTTATATTTATTTAGCAACTATATTTGCCAATTCAGAAGTTCATATACTAGTTGACCCACCAACAACTTTTGACAGTTTATTTAAAATTATATGTGTAGTCTGAATTTGGGTGTAAGATATCAGCTTAAGATCTGTGATGCTGCATTTAATAGCATGAACATTTGGCTAAAGAGTACTTAAAGCAAGGTTGGTGAAAGTGCATTTCTCTCTCTCTCCCAAACAGATATGTTCCAAAGTATCTTTTGCTGGATAGTCCTGAGAATCGAAATGCTTGGGAAATGGAATGGAATTATCTCAAATGACAAACTAGTTTTTAAGTTTGAAAATAACACTTGTTAAGATATAAGTTAACAAAATATAATAGGATTCATTGACTGGGGTATACATGCAGAAAAAACAGTTTCTACCCTTATGGAACTTAGATGCTTGTGTAGAAGTATCAAATAAACAAGGGTCACATAAAAATTACAACCAGTGAAAATTGGAAAAAGGAAATTATCAGTTTGCTATGATAGAGAATACTGGGTTAATCACTTTAGATAGGCTAACTAGGGAAGATCTCTCTTAGATGATGATACTTAAGTTGAGTCCTAAATGAAAAAAAACCTTTGTCACTCCCTTTGAAGAGGGGGAAGCATTCTAGGCAGAGAGGAAAAATATAAAGTTGTTGAG